>DF240360.1:0-69491 GCA_000507305.1 Breviolum minutum Mf 1.05b.01 | reverse complement strand
TAATTATATTTATAAACAATATTTTATTTTAAATATTAAATTAAATAAAAATAATATTTAGAATATTTAAAATATTGCAATAAATATATATAATATAATTAATTATATATATATTTATAATTTATATTTCAAAATATATAATAATATAACTTAGGAAGAAGAAAAATAATTATGTTTTTTTTTTCCCCCGCCGGCCGACCTCATAAATGAAATTAAGAAATATCAAAATATTATTAATTCGCTAGGTAAATTAATTCAAACAAAATAACAATCCTTTTCCGGATGTCCCCTGGGTTGCCACACTTCTTTGAATTTATTGATTTTATATTTTCAATGTATTTGATTGAGTGCCTTGGATTTTCGAAAAAAAACATATCAAAAATATATTACCTGTCATGTATCCTATTCAATCAAGTGTCTTTTAGACGTATACATAATGCATGAATGTTGGAATCCCTGAAACTATATGGAATTTCAGTTCCATCAAAATTGAATTCAAATTTGTACAATGTCCCAGCCCAGCCTCCAGCAATTGTGCCGCACTGCCACGGCTTTCAGGAGGAAAAAGGAAACAAAGCTCAGCAATACGTTGGACGCTAAAGCCTCGACCGCAGTTACCAAGAGAAACATCTTGGGAAAGGACTGTCCAGAATATCAATGAGAAGTATTTGAATTATATACCTGGGATGAAACGATGCAGTTCCATCCTGAACACAAGGCTTTGTAGTTTTGCCCATTGAACTTTGAACAACTACTACGAGTTTCCTTGCCTGAGAACCTTAATACTTTATACCCACAATATCCCACAGTAACTTTTCGTTATAAATCAATCAATCCTAGAGTGTCATGCCGAACTAAGGCGTGCACTGACTCCTCGCCTGAAAGTGCAAAAGTGGACCCACTTTGACAACCCTTGCAGAATTTCTTGTCAGAATAATCTAGATACCACAGTAGGATTGCGAAAAAAGAATCAAACGTAGCTGAAACGGATATCAAAGCACGTGCAAATGTTATCCACATTATCCACGCATCTGCAAATATTCTCATTTATCAAGTTTGGAGTGTTGTTGCAAAAACATGCAGTTTGGGATTTGGGAATGGACAGAAGGCAATTTTTCCTGTACTTTGCACATATGTTTATTTATTTCCAAGTGACCATACCCTCAAATGACTGTTCCAGGGAGAGTATGTGAGGGAGTATGAGAGTTTGTGATCAAAACATCTTGATACATTCTTTTGAACCGACGGCGTGATTCAAAAAGCAGAAACTATGACCCGCACCAATCAGTGAAGGGCAGCTGTTTCTCGACTAGTGTTTTCCTGGAGTGACTCAGAGTCTCATCCGGTTGAGTTTGAAGAATAAAACGCATTGCTCTCAAAAAATGCGCAACTCTAGAAATATGCGCAACTACCCGCATCTGCCAAGCTATTGCATGACCAAGTATCGTCATGACCTGCTGAATTGAAGTGCACTCCTGTCACAGGTGCTTGGCAAAACTTGGAGAAACAGCCGTGCTGTTCTCAATTCCGTTCCAGCCTCATGAGGGAGGCGGTTGGAAATCACTTCCACCACCAGGCATCCAAGAGCCCAAACATCCACCTGCAACTAAAATGGTCCAAATGCAGTTGTGGGATTAGCATGATTTTTATTGTCTTGAAGGTACTTACTTCTGGACAACTGAACTATATAGATGCTACAAATGTGAATTTGCAAAACGTTTCAAACAGATTGTATGTATACATATATACCATCAATATTCAGCATCTATGCTATCATCAGGTTGCATTCAATGTCATTTAAAGTCATGTACACTAGAGCATATAGTGTATGTAGTACCCGTCTATGGAGCAAAAATCAGATTAGTTTGGGAACATCAGTCCTCTTTCAGGCGTCCAAAATGCCTAAGTCCAACTCTCTGCAAAGCGCCTTTTCAGTGATTTTGCCTTTGGAATCGAAGAGCTCAGGGGCCATGTACCTGCCCAACGACTCACTGGATTCTAAGGCTATCACTGGACATTTCAATCGTCCGGTGCCAAACTGAGATACAAAAAGAAACCAGTTAAATTTGCTGTACTTTGGACCGTATCAACCAATACAAAAAGGTCATGGAATGTCATGGATGGATAATCTATGGCAATCTGACTTATAACAAGACTTTGGAACCAACCCTTGGTGCTTGGCTGGAAGAGATAGCTCCTGAGAGTGGCCTATCCCCCAGAAATTTCGCCTTGGTGATCCACCTTCGTTGTCTCTACGACCTTAGCAAGTGGATGGGCGGTGGAGAATTTGTTTTAGTATGTTTTAGTCATTTTTGTTCCAGATCGGGCGCGAGAAAACATCCAAATTGGTCTTTGATCGTGCAGCCTTCTACACCCAGCCCAACTGCCAGGTCCCTCCAACTGATGTGGGTCTTCTCCATGGACTGAGCAAAATGAGGGCCAGCTTGCTGTCTTGCATGGGAGTGTGAAACCATGATTTCATGATGTCCTGCACGCAGATTGTTGGTTCATTGTGTTGGCCAAGCGTATTTATTTATCAGAATGAGAATGAACCTGCTTCACACCCAAGCGCTAATGCCCACCACCTTCTGATAGCAATATGATGCCAGTGAAATCACTGAACTGGAGCCCATACTGTATCATTCACAATCCACCTACCCTGCATCAGCACTAATGCGTGCCTGTGTCAGACCAAAGTCGCAAAGCTTGGCATTGAGGTCGAAATCCATGATCACCTACAGGTCAGTTTTCCGTGAGTGGATCCCCCGTGCTGTAAACTTGCTTGCTTGCTTGCCTTTCATCTTAGCTGCATCATCCACGTCAGCCAAGCAACATTCATGCTCTTCAGGTCACGATGGACAAAGGGAGGTGATTTGCTGTGAAGGAAACTCACCTGGGACTTGACCAATCCGAGTTGAAGCAGGAGGCCATTGCTATGTATTGGTGTTGCGCAATTTTGCTCTATTGGACTGCAATTGGTCCAACAAGAAGTTCAATGCCCACTGCGAAACATGCCGTGGCTTGGACAAAAATGGACTGACTCACCAAGCTGAAATGCTTTGGCTTTGTGGCTTGCGGCGAATGAAACCAAAGCCAAGCCAAGCTCAATCATTCAAATACTTCTGCTTGCACAAGTGCACCTGCCACATTGCTCAGGCCAAGTCACCCCTTCAGAGACCTGACACGGCCGGGGGCCAAAACATTAAGAACTGTTCGATGCTGTTGGTCCATGTCTCAATTCCACTTAACCCACCTGCTTGGCAATGCTGTGGCGCCTCTCTTGTTCGATCTTCAACCTACAAGCAAAGGCAAGGCCAAGTCTTGAATGACAAGCAACTGCACATGGACCATGGGTGGCTGGGTCCGAGAAAAATCCAGTACAAACAGCGGCTGCTGGACAAGTGATATAGATGTAAAATCAGACTGTTCGTATATGAATTTATCTTCAAAACCTGATTTTAATCATAAACAGTTGAAGTCTCACCATCCAAGGTCTTTAACCGTTTTGTTTCGTCAGGGGCCAAACTCTGGTTGACCATGATGCCATATGTGTGAACAAGCACTGAAATTTACTAAACCATCACATATACTACTATGTATACCGACACTGCAATCTTTTAGGTGTGTACCCGCAAAATCTGCAAGAGCACTTTGACTTTGATGTCAATGATTCCAGCAAGGGTGCAGCTTTTTGTTAACGGCTATTGAGGTCCGCACAGGTCACAAGCGCTGGTGAATCCATTTGTGAAATTTTGTGAATGCTTATCTTGCATGTGTCAATCTTCGCCTCTCATGCGGACATGTATCAACTTTATTGGTATCAAGAAATATCGTTACCTCACTCTGTTCAAAAGAGGTAGTTTTCTTTCGTTCTTTTAGGTTTTTATGGACTGCTCATTCTGGGGTCCAGCAATTGATAATATGCTCTTCGACCCGACTTCGCAATCTTTGGCGACATCCCATCCATCTGCGGGTCCCTGGGTGTTGCCAGCTACGCCTATCAGCCAGCACCAGGGCCGAACAAACCCAACAAGACCACCCCCACCGTCAGAGTGATAGCTCCTAGCGGCGACACTGAAGCCATATTTGGAATTTGTGGAACAAACTCCGACATGCAATCTGGCTCAATTCTTCAACACACGCCTCCAGAGCAGCGCTTTGATTGTCGTAACATGACAGAGCATTATATAATTTGGACATGCATAAACGGTTAAACGTCGCCTTCAACTAGCTCAAGCTGTCCTACCCAAAAGAACTTGATGGAGTCGCCAACGATTTCTTTAAAGACATAGATACCCCACAAGCCACCAAAGAAAAGTGCGCATTGGAGGATGGGATAAGCCACTCCATACGGCAGCGAAAAGGGTGGGCTTTGTGCTATGACAGAGCACACATTACCTTGGTGACTGCGATGCTGTGATTTCTGTGAATGGACAACATGGACAATATGTAGTATAACTGCTCGGATTTGTTATGCAGCCATCTATACAGAAATGATTGTCCGAATTGGAAAACTGAATGTCGCACATCATGTGAGAGCTGAGGACGGCAGCACGGAAACTTGGGAACGCTTGCACAAGAAGCATGTCGACGGATACAATTGTCTGTGAAAGCGTTGAAAAAGAGTGCAGAGATGAGCGGAGGTGCTTATTGCGAGAAGGCACAATCTTTAAAGTACACACATCACAAAACAAAACGACATCCTCACATTTACATTCAACCATTCACAACCACCCACACTGAATTGGTACCAGCAAACCTGATCCAGCTAGCTTTTGGAACCCCCTTGGCAGTGCCACTGCATGCCACTACACACCTCTCTATGCCTCACTAGTGTGTCTTCTATTGTACTTTCAAGCGTCTAGAATTGTCAACATTGCCAGCTGGCTTAATTGACACTGGCAATTAGTTGTGACCACATCTGGAGGGCTTCATTTCAATCTCTTTACTGCTCTTTTCCCGTGCTCCACAAACACTAGGACCATAAGCAAGCTGCCAGCATTCCAAAGCAACCCACTGGCTAAACCTGCGCCGATTTGGTCCCCTTTCAATTGTGGCCAAGCTTTCTCGTTCTGGATCGCTTTCCAGTACCTGCATCCGATGACTACAGCTCGATGATTCAAGCAATTACCAGGATTAGTATATGTATGTAGTATATATTCTGCTTAGAGCAAGGTATTCAGCATATTGATTCTGTTCTATAGCCTGCGCATCTCCCAGGGCTTGTGTCGGAAAATGCTTTCAGTCATATATATTGATCCGTTGATCAGTTGCTTGCCTATCCACATACCTGGAGTGTGAACCCAAGGAAAATGCATGGCATGAGGAAAAGCATCCGCCACGCTGCGGAAGTCGTCCAATTATACTCACATCTTTAGATATCCCTGTCCAACTTCCGGGGGTTCAATCTCGTTAAATTTCCGCTGCGGAATGGAAACCTCATTTCCCGACTGACCAATTGATGACTTGAAAAAACAAATGAACATACCATTCCTGCATATAGATATCTGGCGAGTTTGCGAACAGCTTCTCGATTGCACAAGGCATTACATCTATCTATATATGTAACATTGTATATAATGATAACTATAATTAAATGTATATATATATTGTTTGTCTAATAATTACATTTGATACCAATATACATGATATATTGGATCTTTCCCAGTGCACCTAGGTCAAATGCGCCTACAGCTGTCTGCCCTTTCGCTATGTTTTGCCCAAGGCACACCGACGTCACAATGATGCCAGCCACCAAGGCACCAATGCCAAAGGAGGGGATGGCAGCCAAACCGGCTACGTCTTGTGGGATGTACTTAAAAGGAACCTGGGCAACATGTCCTTCTGTGTCCAACAAACAAACCAGGGAGCAAGCAAACAAACAACCAAACAAGCAAGCGAGCAAGCAAAAAAGCGAGCAATCGAGCAAAACAAACAAACAAGCACACGCACACGCACACACACCACCTCTCACTGCATGAGGTCTTGGATGGTCTAGACCAGCAGAATATGAAGTTTTATATGTCATATGTGTTTGGGTGTACACGTTTGCATCAATACACTGCTGAGTAGTGTCAGTTTGTTTGGTGATATCAGTGATATCAGTAGACCTCATGGGAATATATGCAGTAGGCTTTTGATCAAACTGTACGATAGTGTCATTACTGCATAGACCTATGCATGTGATAGATGTACCGTCTCATATTGTCTGTCCATTTTATCTGTTCAATTCGGTCTGTTCACTTATGCCACTCAGACCTGTGTACTGTAAACTACAAAAAGTCACCAAGCGAGTTGGTGTATAGAAAGCTTCTAGAAAGCTACCAGCTGCCCAAATTGCCTGCACATGCCTTCATCAAGGGGCCAAAACAGATCCACCAAAAAGCCCTACTGCAAGAGCTGAAACAATCCCAGCCGTCCGGTCCTCGGAGCATTCGGGGATGTTTGAGCTGGCTGAATGCAGTAGCCATTGGAAAATTCGCAAGTGCAAGTGGGAAGTGGATAAACATCAAGGTGTGGGAAAGTGGTTGCAGACTTAACACTTGTACTGTACAAGTGTTCTTTTTCATTTTTTTTCAACATGCTGGATGGGAGCGGACCATTCATGTTCTGATATTTGGTTTGTATGTTCGGTTAGCATGGACAAACCACTCGTTATGACTATGGAGAGTCATTACTTCTGAAAGGCATGCTTATCTCAACATATCTCAACAGCAATTCAACTAGGGCAATGCGTCCCAATGGCCGTGGCCGAGCTTGAGCTGGAGGTTTCCTCAGCCTGCTGGTTGCCGCTGAAGCGGTTTGCGATGATGTCGCAGTTCACGATAATCAGTGCACCTGAAGAACATGCATCATCTGTATCTCTGCACTGCTTGTCCAAATTCGGACCTACAAGCACCTGAATATGTCAGAAATTGCATGGAATCCGAAAGGTGAACCCCGCACCTTTGCCGCCTTGCCTTCATTCGTTGAAACACGTTTAATGTGAGCATGCAAAGAATGCTTAAGTTTACACTTCCAAGCCATTTTGATCCATTTTGTATCCCGCCGGCCTAATACCAGTAGAAACACTGCCACCACCGTCGCTGTGACGTTGCCCAAAGGTGCAGCAACCTCCGCAGGGCCAATAGCGCCCCAGGCGAAGGAGACAAGGATGGCTGAGCATGACCTCAGAGCTCCAACAACTTGCTTTGTCAATGTGGGATCTGTCACATCGTTCTTGAAGTATGTATGATATAAAAGCCGACATGGTCTTGGAAAAAGCCTTTTCCTCCACAAAATGCTCTTTGAAATAAACATGTTGCTCAAACAAGTTGTCTTTCGTTTCTTGATTAAACACCAAAAAGTCCGTTGCCCTTCTAAGTCAAGTCGCCTCCTTTGATGAAGCAGGCTTTCTCAAGTGATCTTCTATCTTATTACATTATGTGGCTGTGGACTATAGCTATACCATTTGGCAAAAAATGTTGCTGCACTACACGAAGCAAGCAGATTTTCTTCCGATGCTGATGGTTTCAACACCAGGGAAAACTATAAGGGAAGGAGGCTCCATTTAGAAAGAAAAGTGTTCAAAAAATGATAAACCTTCGAGGTCTTCGGGAGGGCCAAGTTTCCAAATTTCATGCAAATAAACCTACAAGTATTAAGAACTCTTAGACCAAAATGAAACAACAAAGTGAAAAGGTTTACTTTCTGAACAAAGGCATAGGGGACCACACGGCCTGCGCTGTGGCCAAGCCAGCCCGTGGAATTGCTACGAAACTAAAGAGTGCCGCAAAGACGAAAAGGACTCCACCCAAGGCCCCAGGAAGTGTGAATACTACGGCCTGCAGTGCAATCACTTGAGCTCACTTATCTCACATCTGTAGAGTACAATCTTTGGTGTGGCTGTGGACTTTGGACCAGGTCATGTAAAATCGCCGATTTGCTTCTGTTGGAACCTGGAACCTTTTGGGGGGAATAATTGATGCACTGTTTTGCATCGTCTTTTCCTCAATTTGAGGCCACCCCACCTCGCCTGGTTGAACAGGAAAGGAACTAGCAAGGACGAAAGGAAAACGCCCAAACAAACGAGTCCATTGAAGAGCACAGGGTCTAAGGGTGGACCTGTGGGAAGCCGCTGACAGGCTGGAAATGATCCATTGAAGAAGGAGGACAATGCCGCAATTCCAAAGGCTACCACCTGAGTCAGCCAAGCAAGAGTGGCCAAACAACGAACAATTTTTTACTTATAATTACTTGTCCAACATCGGTCCGTTGCAATGTAGTATGAGTCTTGAGGTATGTTGGGAAATGTTGGGAATTGCGTTTCACTTGGTTCGCCGCCTCTGTTTCTGCAGCTGACAATAGAGTTTTGCTTTGCGACCTCTGCTTGATAGTCCTCCCCGTCTCTGCCAGTTGCAACGACCCAGAAGCACTCTTGGTGAAGCATGTTGAACCGATGCAGGGCTCCTGATTGTGGCACCGCATCTCAACGGTGTAACTCTAACTTAGAATCTGAACAGAAACTGTGACAAAGGATTTATTCAATAAAACTTGACCACGTCGCGGTGGTACCAGAAAAAGGTACTCTTGACTACTGCTCATGCTTGTGGTTCCATCATCTACAATATTTCAACCATATTCAACCTACTTCCAAGCCTTTGCTACACTATATGCTCAATTCACTCTCCCAATTCAGGGGGTTCAAAGTTCATGGGTCGACATCATTAGTCTGCAAGCCCATTTGGTGGGCCTGCGCAGCAATGGCGGTGGCAGTTGGTGGGTTCGGCACTTTCACTGCCTCGGAGGGGTCACTGGCGACCAAGGTCTTCGCCGTAGCTGCGAAGGCTTGCGAAAGACCTTGGCAACAAAGCAAGGTTGTGACACGGAAACACTTATTACACCACCAGATTTTGGAGATAAAGGTTCAATCAAAAATAGCAAGTTCAAATTTGAAGGGTGCAGCACTGCAGCACAATTCTTTTAATAGACCTTTGATTCATTTATGCGCAACTGATGCATGTATAAATCCAAAGTGAGAACGAGGCCCGTAGAAATACCCGAAATCAAATATGTCAGTCTATATATGGCCCTTTCCGAAAACTCCGTGCCCAGCAAAGCGTGTTGCATCAGGGGGTATGATTCGAGGTATGTTTCGGAGGTATGTTTCCCGGGGGTATGTTTCGGGGTATGTTTCGCCCTCCCTTGTTGAAATCATGGGTATGATTCGTGGTATGATTCGCGGGTATGATTCGGGGGCATGATTCGGGGTATGATTCGCGGAAATGCAACATGCATGTGATCATAAATTTTGTATACGCCATTTCTGGAAACACTCATATTGTCGTTTTCTTTTTCTTTATTTTATTCTTATTTTTTTTTTCTCTCTCTCTCTCTCTTTCAAAATATGTGATATCTACACATATCTACACCACTAATCGCAGATATAGTTAGGACATTAAACAAACAACATGCTGCAAACATCTGAAGATACCCAAAGTATATAGAAACATGACACAAATCGCATTACGTTGCACACGCACAAACAAATCAATCATCAATCCTACTGTGTCCTGCCAGGATTCGTCATCATTCGGAACTAGTGCAGCATGCATCAACCGACCTCTCCAACAACTTTAACATAACTTTCCCAAGGGGCTGGTGAGGGATGCAATAGCAACGGTTGCGCGATAACAGTTGCGGCCATGGAAAGCCATGGGCCGACTCCGTTGAGGTAGAACGGTTCGGCGGCCCATTATCAAAGCGAGCAAGGTATGCTTGAACCAATGTCATCAGCCGGATGTCGAACCGACCACAAGAGGGCACTTTCTTGCACCATTAGCACTGACTATTGATCACTTTTGTGCACTTTTGCCCGGCTGTAGAAGTAGCTCCCAAAATATCTGATGTGCTTTGACTTCAGTGACTTCCTTTAGATTTCATGTCATTTGGGTCTTTCCAAAATGCCAATTCTCCCTGATAAGGCGCGCAAACTCACACGTCTTCTGGCAACCCCGACTTGCGTTGATGTAAAGCCTCGTAAAGAGACCTCACCGAATTGGCCAGCAACTGGGAGACTTCAAGGGCACACCAAGCTGACCTATCCTTTAGATAAATTTGCTGCATTTCTTTGCGGGCAGGTGGCCTGACTGTGTCCAAACGGTGCCAAAATATGTTCAACCGCAGCATTTGCAGCAGGGATTTGGGGATATTGCAGATTTAGATGGTTTGACCGTGCGGGACTTGGAGAACATGGGGTGCAATGGCCCTTGTTGAAGCTGAGGGCCGAACCCGTTGGGCATAAACTCAGTGACCTGTCTTGCAAGCTCTGGGCAAATGTTGGCAACAATCAAGGATCATTCAAGCTCATACCCATACTCATACCAAAAGGCCAATTTGCAACCAACCCGTCATCAACGCATGAAAATTACCCAAATAAACACAGGAATTTGCACACAATACCAATTGCAAATTCACACATTCAGCAATACGGTAATATTCATACTCTACAATTCTATAGCTACAATATTTGTATGTATATGGTATATTATGTATATAATTGTCTCTAATCGGATGCCTACTGTGCCCGGAATGAATTTGGTTAGCCAGAGACTCAGGCGATCATCAGAGATGGCATCCGCAGTGCGCAACCTAATCGATCAATTGAACACAGAACATGTGTTCGCTTGGTGATTTCAAAGGAACTGCAGCTGAACAGCTTAGACAATTGACAGTATGAAAAAATATGTGAATATATTCAACTCAAATGGTCTCATTACCTTTTTGCCACTTTCAATTCTGCGTTCGAATGTCTTTGAACAGGCAATGGACTGCCCAAGGCGCCCACAATGAATGACTTGAATGACTCGCAACTGCCATCTTTGAGTCCCCCCCGCCAATGAAGCTCACAAGTCTCGGGTGGCGCAAAGCCTGGAGATTCAAAACCTTCCAGCGGCCAACGGCGTAGACAGCTACCAACACTCCAAGTATCGCCTCTTGCCAAAGTGATGACAGAGTATGGATGAATATGAATGAATGGTAGAATGATGCAGAATGGTCATGCACAACATCTTGGCAACGAAACTAACAAGCTTCAAATGATCAAAACTTGTTGATCCAGAAAGACACACCTCAATAGAGACTACAACGAAGAACCAAAGGTGTTTTCGTAATCTGAGCCATTGTAGCCCAGTGATTTTGGGTCCCAATTAGTTCGCGAGGAAATAAATCATCCGTGGCTCCTCCAGAGTTCAAGGGCTCACTGGACTGCATATTGAACATATTGGCACACACCATTCATATTTGGACTCGGGAATGTCGCTTTGCGCGTTCCACTTTTGATCTCATCTTTGCTGTTGGTTGTTGTTGCTGCTGTTGTTGCTGGTGCTGTTACTCTCCCCTATTGTTTCTTTTTGTGATCCGCAGCTGAATCTTGCAACCCAAGTGCGAGTGCAACATTTCTATCCAAGGCACGTTGCTTTGGAAGCCTTTTGTTCTCGGTGTCCATGATACGCCTTATTTACTTGTGTTTTTTTTGGGCTTTTTTTGTTGATGGTAATTGCTGAGGTCTTTCGCACCTTTGCCTTTTATTTGGCTAGTGGTTTTCATTCCTCGAACCGTTGGCAAGTTTGTAAAATATGAATAAATATGATGTAACCGCTGTGTGTTTTGTTCCAGAATCCCAAATGGTAATATTGTTCTTGGATGGCGATGGTACTGGTACCGTACCAATCTGACTGGAGGGTTGGTGAGAGTAAATGATCCAAGGTCTGTCTGCGGCAGAGTTGAATGGGGGATGCGACGAAAGCAGTACTGTATTCTTGCTTCAAAGCCCGCCGTTGCTGCAATGAGCAGTGCAGAGTTGTAAGAAAGAGCACGATGTCTCAACATGGGTGGCAACTACAGTTGGCGGGGAATATTTGGAAGGCAGGTGGCTGTGTGCCTTCTTTGCGCTTTATACAGGCAGCCCTCCAGAGTTGCCGTGTTCTTTAAAAACTTGGATTGCTTGCAAATACTTGCAGCCAAAAGCTTGACTGAATGACTCCGATGCTGACCATGGACTCATGAACACACTCGCACACACTTGCAGTCGCTCATTGGACTGAAGCTTTCCAGCACTTTGCCACCAAGCTAGCTGTCCAAATTAGATGATTCATCAACATGGAAAACATCAACTGTATGAATGCAAGGTTACTTGATACCAATTAAGACTTCTGTAAACTCCTGCAAGATATTTGCAGTGCAGCATCGCGCCCGGAATATGTTTCACACAGAAGAATGTGATTGCAGTACTACATGCTTCAACATCTGTATTCTCAAAGTACCTCTTGCCATCCTGCCTCCTTCTTGAACTCGTTCACCTGCTCCCCAGACACCTCACCATGAGCAAGATATGTCAGGACTTGGCATCTTTGATTTGAATTCTCCGTCATGCTACATTCGCTCTATAAATCCTCGATGGTGCCATGTACAGAATCTATAATAAAGTCTTGCGGGAACGTGCAGGACTTGGATTTGCAGAACAACATATGATGCAAAGGCAAACTCTCAAATTTGATGATGCATGTGTGGAGCAAAATGATGTGACACAACCACTTTGTTGGACTCAAAGCAGCAACATCACCTTACTTTATATTGGCAATTGATACATGCATGCATGTATATCATGTATCATGCTCAACGAGTAAATATCATTCACTAAGACTACGTATACATGTGTATATATATTTAGATAATATAAACATAATCATGCAAGTTCACTTAGACATCTCCTGAGATGCGATCAAAGTTCGGAAGCGTGCATGCACATTGCAATGTCATACCCAGTACAACTCACATCACAAGAAATGCAAGATGAAACCATTACTTCAGCTCAATGAATTATAGAATCTATTGCCAAAAGCCAAGAGGCAAGAACCTGCTTACGCAGCAAGAGAATGGCATGTAGCCATCCCTACACTAGCGGTACTTGTTTGTAGATGATTATTCAAATATGAGCAGCCCAAGAGCTGTGCGTGATCGAGGAATTATATGTGGTTCATCTTCCTGACCCTAATTTCAGTTCTGCGACTGGATCTTTTGCCACATGCCAGAGTTTAGCCCGGCTGACTGTGACAGAATCGAATTGTGCGTACACGTATGCATGCTGGTACAAGTGAGAACCCTCGGCAGCAATGTGTTCCGACATCTTTCGTGCGTTTGGACGTCCTTTAAGCATTTTCAAAAGCGGTATACTTTGCCTTGCAGTTTGAGTTTGAGTCTGCCTGCCCATCTATGAGATGCAGCTTCTTGATTGCGACCTGCCAAGGTTGCTGACTTCGGTGTGAAGGCATTTCAAAAACCCAAGTACGAGTAAGAGGTGATCACAACAAAGCCAAGGGAAACTTTCTGAGATGGGAGCTTCCTGCAATAACATAGTAAATCGCTATAAATCGCTGGACAAGAATTTTCAGGGCTTTTTATCTTGCACCTTGAATGTCTGATAACAAAGCACACCAAGCAGGTTGGCCATAGAACTAAGCTTTCACCTGCTGCAAATCTTCTATTGGACCATTCCGAACAAGATGGTTCAACATGTGAAGAGATTCTAATCCATTATCATGTGGACAATTCTGTGTAGGGCGAGAGATAGGGTAGAGATATCAAATGCCACTCCCACACAGTCAAGTTCAGCGTACAGCGTAGAGCATCTATCTTGACGCACCATCGATTGCACTCACATGCTCCTCAAGACCCAGCCTCTTGGCCACAATACGTGCCACGGTAGACAGCCCCAAATCCACCAGATCCCAAGACCTGCGGTGTCTAATATTCTGCAAGCGTCGAATGCCATGTTTGATCTCATCTTCAAACTTTACCCAGCGAAGATGTCACCCGATGTGGCCGAGGGCACTTATTATACACAGGCCTACTGGGAACCACGACAATAGGACCGGATATGGCTGAATCATATTTTTCAAGTTACTTCTTAGAGGGCTTTGAAAGAATATCAAACAAAGAAACACACATGTCTCATGTACTGTATATATCAACATACAAGCGCATCAAATATCACATGTTACTATCTCTATGAGATCGCAATCTTTGCCTTACAAAGCCAGGAAACACAAACTCTGGATCATGTTAAGGAGGCCCCATCCAACGATTCCCAGTCATCACGATCCACTGCGGGGTACTATTGCCTTGCCAATTTGGAGATCGTCAATATTCAACAAACCTCCCTGGGATTGCGGCGCTTCTTCCTGCACAACCTGCCAACCAGAATTGCAGTCTGGGGACCCGCTGAGCGGATAATGAAAGGATATGAGGGGGCCGTATATTGGTGATACAGTGATTTGGGAGACTTTGAGGATCTTTGAGGAAATTACATGGACTTCAAATATCTTCAAATTAGGAACTGAATCATACCCTTTCCATTGATGACACAAAGCCACAATTGCCTACTTGTGATGGCAAACATCATCCCAGGACTATGCCTCTTTGTTTGTGCCAGATGCGCCAGAGATACGTCGTGCTCCAACTGAAGCAGCTGCAACTCGCTCTGCCACTGGCTGCCTGCGCTGAAAGGATTCTCAACACATCCTGACTGAGGTCGAGCCGGATTGTCAAATGTCCAAACCAAGAACATGGAAGAACATGCAAAAGCATATAAAAGCATGCAAAAGTCATAGAACCTCTTTTCATGGTAGGAGTGTTCTTTTCATGTTCCTGGTAGATGGACAAACAACCTTTACAGAGTGCTCAAACTGCTCTGTCATGCTATTAAACATCCACGCAACATGGTCTCTTTCTGTGGCCTTGGTGACGCGACAATTCTGCCAGTGCCACTGTCAGCGTCGATGCCCTGCAAAAAGGATGATACGAGGCCAATGCACCTTGACTTATCATTTTGATGAAATTCCAAAATAATCCAAAATAGCCACAGCTACAGATTCCGGCTCGGTGAGCTTCAGAATCCTGGTGCCTTCCTATGAAGCAAATGGATAAAATTCGAAAAAAAATCTGTTTGTCCATCCGCGTTGCTAATGGCGCATGTAGACTCGATCTGGTGTGTGGATTTGACCGTGCCTTCTCTGCTGCGACCTGGTGCTGCGACAAGAATCTTCGGCCCAAGGTTTTTACAGTATTTGTATTTGCACATCATATCTTCCCCAGCTAGATGTGGCAGTCCGCTTCTTGACGATTTCTGTCTCTCCCTAAAGTCGGTACCAACCAAATTCGAAAATATCAAGCTTTTCCATATCCTAACCCTACAGCACGCTTCCAGGCCCACATTTGCGCTTGGAAACCCAAAGGTTGGGATCATTGCATCAATACCCGTATGATTATTCCAAGTCCAAGTCCTACTGATCATTGTTTATCTACTTCCAAAGTCCCTAGGATGCACCGGCTGCGTAGGTCATTGAAGAGACAAATGCATCCAAGTCTGCACACCCTTCGGGACCGAGCCTTCACAGGCCTCAGTCAGAAACAGGAGAGTGTGCACTATAGCATCTGAACCTTTTATCTTTTCATCTATAAACTGTAGTGACTGTAGTCGTGCATGTAAATACGAATTTATATATTTCATAATTTCATACGTACATCATAGATCATCATAGCATATATCACAAACAAATGTTGAGCATTCCCAAAAAGGGCACCCTCCACAAGCCCATGCTGTGCAGTTCACAACGTCACAACCAGCACTGTGGAAACTCATTGTATTGTGCAAAATCAAAATGCTGGTCCTGCCCTGGATCCACTTGAACAAGCAAATGTCTGAGTTTCCTGTATATTGCGTTTCATGTGAGCCATGTGCTTGTTGCGTCTTATTACGATAGT
This sequence comes from Breviolum minutum Mf 1.05b.01, assembly GCA_000507305.1. Classification (NCBI taxonomy): domain Eukaryota; class Dinophyceae; order Suessiales; family Symbiodiniaceae; genus Breviolum; species Breviolum minutum. The sequence continues at coordinate 53,690 of DF240360.1, read as the reverse complement.
TTGTGCATTCACGACAACTTCTCTAATCCTTGAATGAGCTTTTGATATCTTCAGTCTTTACCCTTCAGCGCTCTATCACCTTCAACTCAGAACAGGACCTCAGGTTCTCAGAGCTCCGCAACAACAACTTTTCAAAGAGCCTAGACAGGCGCGCTGCACGTGGCTTTTCGTCATGCACAGCGTTCACTGCATGAATTCAATCAGTTGACGCGGCCATACATGGTCCAGAATCCGAGCACAAAGGTTGTATCACACTTGCGCCAACCATGGTCAAACCTGATTGTTCTGAGCTTTAGCTGGCTGAAACATGCTGAACTACTAAGCTGAGAACTGGCCGTCTTTTGAGTCACCAGCAGCCTCCTAAACGTCCCAAAGTGCATCAAGATGGCACACTGGTCCCAAATTCCACTCCTCCCTGATTCAAACTCTGAAAAAGGCAGCAGGTTTTCTGTAACTAAGAAACTTTAAAGCAAAATGTCCAACTGTCTAACTTCCGATTTTATTGGACAACAGGCAAACAATTCTTGTACAGCTTTTGTCACAGTACACTAACAAGGCCGAAGTGAATAAGCGAGGGGATGACATGATGATAGGGAATCCATGCACTGGTGGATCCAGGTGGACTGAAAGAAAGGTATCATCACCATGAGCTTGGAATTGAGTTGCTCCTCTCAACGGGAATTCGTGCTGTATGGCATCCCGGTATACAAGTTAATGCTCAAAGTGTTGTTCTTGCGGACTGACCTACTCTCATCATTAGCTCTCTCGGACATATGAGCCGTGCTGAACTGGCTTTTCATCTACGCTGCCACTTAAGCATCACTTAAGAGGCCACAGTGCCAGCTTGCGCGAGGGGATTCCATTATTTTGCTTTTGCGCTAGCTGAAGCTGACTGACGCTTCTCAGGGATTGACTTCCGCGGACGTTCTTATGACCACCTCCCTTCTTACCACATGAAGGGGGACTTAAAGCGTTGGCTCATATGAAACAAGAGCAGGATCGAACGGTGGAAAGGAACCACTTTTATTGCGTTCAAGGTGCGTATCGCACCTTCACAGTCTCTGCCTCTGCCTGTTCGAAGCACGTTAAAGGTCAAATGATGATTCAAACGGCCAAACAATGAACGCAAGAGACGGGTAACATTCATTTCGCTTTGAATCCCAGCGACCAGGGCAGCTCAGGTCGGTAGTATAGTTTATGGTGCATCGACTTTCAATGATTTTCAAACCATATGCTTATGTCCCCTAAGTATCCCTAATTGTTTTGAATGCACAATCCCGGAAGTGAACGTGCCAGCTCTCCCAGGGGGAACAATCCTTTGTTGTGGCTGTGAATTGGATCAGGATGACATCTTAAGAGCCACACAGTTCTTGCAATTGATGGTAATGCTTTCACGCACAGGGATAACACTGGCCGGATCTTGATGACTAGTAATATCTGAGAATTACATGCAAAAAATGCACATATAGATATGATGCTGTGATGTGATATGATATGATATGATATGACATGAAATGATATGATATGATACATGTACATTTTATGTATATATGTAAATGTAGATGTATATGATAAAAATGATATATGCTAAATGTACATGAATAATTGCCTTGAAAGTGAATTGATCGACCTGCTCTCAAATCTGCCCAGGTGACCAGCTGGACCTGGATGATCTCAGCAGGAAGCCACCTTCCGCCGCTCTTGCTGTAAACCTCAAGGGTGGACGGGGAGGTTGCAAAAGCGAGATCCAAATACGTTCAAACACTAGTATTTTCCACACATGAACCAAAACGCCACAAGATGTCACGCTGCAAGCGATTTCATGGGTCATATCGAAGATTTTATCGAAAACAACATGTGCTGATATAACTCTACAAATAGATAACTATATATTTACATTCTATCTAAATCTATTGCACAAAACCAATTCATGTGCTGTGTATTTAGTGTGTATATGATATAAATATATATATATATATATATATCCACATTGCACACATTTGAGCACAAAAATGTACATATAATATATATATATAGATATTGGAAACGTCAACTCCCATCATGTCTTCAACTGACCTCTACTTTCTGCCCCATCTGGTACTCCGCAAATGAAGGCGCTGACCTGTGGCTCAGCCGCTCAACCGGCGCATGGGACGGTGGATAAATCCCCATCACGCCTTGGATAACCAAATTGTGGACTTTGATCCTCGAAGAGTTTCTCCACTTGTTGCTGCAGCCTCGTAAATGGCATTCACTTGGAAAACTTTCCGAACATGAAATGCAATATCCATATATTATATGCAACACACATGTAATACAAGTGTCTGTAATAAGAAAGTAATACGTGATTCGCAATGCACTCTTACAGTACTCTTACATAATAACTAGAGACTTCTCGTGTATAGATCAACAGGATTGTGCCATTGCATCTTAATATGCATCAATGCCCAAATGGGATTCCAGTCTTGAAGCTGGTGCGTCATGTTTTCCTCATGAATTTGTTTGATCATGTAGTTGGAGTTAGACCTTAAGTATTGGGTCCGCATAGATCAAATGAACCGATCAGCTGCAATTCAATACACCTCACACTCCCAACTCGACTCTACAATCTATAAATAGTCATTGATCATGTGCATTGCTGCATGGGAGAACTTGAGTATACTCCCGACGGAAGAAGAAAGAAACCAGCAGCGCTGTTGCTTTGATTGGACCACATCCTGCTTTTCCTCCAAATTAGTATTTGTGGAATCCAAATTGGAGTATCTATGACATCCATGACACAAATGCACACACCATGTTGCTCCATAACCTTTTGGGAAAGTCCAGTGTCCCAATCTGCTGCTAAGCGGGGTGCACCTGCTTGGCAGGGCAGGCAACAAACGGGGAGCCACCTGGCGAGCACATGAGTTTAGGAGGTTTGAACGCAGGAAACATGGCAAACTTTGGGAAACAATATGAAACACTTCCCAAGAAATCATCCAGGTCTCCGGAGAAACAAAAGGTATGGCATGGTATGGCAGGTATGGGCTGTATCTCCTGATGGCGCTGCCTCCCGTAATCGAGGCTCATAATGCTTGGCCAAGCGTATGGCACTGGAGCCATCACGCCCCAGGAGCTGGAAGGCAAGTGCCTCCCGCAATTTGCATGTTGATACCCCCCCTGCCACTGGGAACATAGCAAGCCTTTAAGAAACAAACCATTGAGAAATGGTTGCTCAAGCAACTGCATGTCCACATTAAGTACATGACACGTGACCTTTTAAGTTCTCAATCTACAGTGCTTGCATTCGTGCCTGAAAGAGATGTGTAGATGCCTGGGATGAAACTCGCGAAGCCTTGGTGCTTCGTGGAAAATGAGATTCGGTAGGATTTGCTCATGAAGCGCAAAGTGAGTGGAATTCCAGGCTTTGACTAATCTCGTTCCGCAAAAAGGGGCCACTTGGATTCGGATCGCCAATGACTTTCAATTGATCTTGATATGATGGATCGTTGTCAAGTCTTCGTTCTCGCCTGTGAGAGCTTTTCGAGTGCTTTCTCAGGGTCGCCTTGCCTGAGGGTCCGGAGTGTTCGGTGCTGAGACTTGTCTAGGACTTCCTGACGTGCAAATTACATCAAATATCATCAAATTACTTCAAACATCTTCAAACACTGAAAATGTAACTTGCAGCTTTAACATTGTCTGTCCGCGAGAAATTACAGAACTGCTTGGGTTGATACAGTATCCATCTTGATCTTGCAATCTCAAGTCTGCTCGAGATATAATGACTCATCACTTGCACATTGCTGTATCATTTCATTTCATGACGGTCACGTGCCATAGCTGCATATACTACAGTGGTTATTACGGGTCTTCTATTATACGTACTACCGAATATTTCTCTTCTGCGTTGAAACTATGGTAGGGAGCTAGGTCGCAGGCAAAAGGAGTCCTGAGAGAGACGCAACACCAACTCTTGAGTGCGGCAAAGTGAGAAATGAGACAACTCCCTGAAGGACTTCCACCAAACCACATGTACACAGCCAGTCTACATCACAAATGCTTTCACCCGAAGCGTCTGAATCAGTCTCCCCAAGAAGAAACTGCTGAAGTACATGCCAATAGCTTCTAAAATTAAAAGCGATGTAGATACAATATGCAAATAATCATCAAAAAAATAATATAAAATAAAATGAAGTAAACATGTCTAAATTCTTAATTGTACAAATCACGGCTATAATTTAATGACAGCTTTTGATCCTACAAAAATTCCATAACTCACTTCACAGCCATCAGACTTCAAAAAACTATGAATTTCGAAGAAAATGGACGAATACACTTGTAGCTTGTGCATGTGAAATACGCAACACAAAACATGCACAACATGTCTCCAGCGTGCTGGAGATTCTCCACGATTGGCTTTTCAATGATATGGACAAGGTGACACAATCAAACATGTGACAAGCGTCCGTAGCCCATCCACGTCCGCACTTCTGCTTCTGCCTGTGGATTTGGAGGTTCGATGGCCTGGGAGGAGCGAACATGAGCCAATTGCAAAGTGCTACTTGATTGTCTTTTCCTTTGACATGTGCAGACTTCATTGCCACTTCCAAATCCAACAAATGGATAGCAGCATCCAAAAAACAATAATCAAAAGGTATCAAAGGATTTGATTTCCCAAGGTTTCTACATGTATAGTCATATAGTCCTAACGACTCGAGTTGGAACACTGCAGCAATTGGAGGACGGAGCGATACGATACTCCAGGCAAATGTTCCATGAAAGTGGATAATCTATGATAATCTGGAAATGTGGACTGTCATGGACTATTGGGCACAGTTGGCCTATTACAACAGCTGGTGTCATCGAAAAGAGATGAACCAAGCGGTGAACAAAACACAAACATCAGTGTCAAGGGATGTCGTAGCATGAGGAGCTCAGCTGCCCCAGAAAAGCCAGGAGCCCCGATGACTGCTTCTGCCTTCTCTGAGCGTCGCAGGCGCTCGGCGGCACGCTGCAAACTGCTTTGCCTAAAGGGCACGCGCGAAGGCAGAGGGATGGGCCATTGGGGCCATGGGCGGATGCCGGTGGTTCGAGGCCGAATCAGGAGGGTGGCAATGCCAATCTTACATGCACAAACTATAAAAGCGGAATGCCGAATACTGTTTGTATGTTTTCATGGTGCTCTGGGAGACTGTGAATGATCCCCGTCTTGCGTGAACTAAGTAGAGCCATAAATATCCATAAAGCATCATAAAGCATAGTACTGTAAATGCTTTCTGTGGATCAATCATTCCAATGCCAGTGAGTGATGAGGTGCAACGGCATCCTTGAGAAACACATCTATGGCTATGAAGTAACATCAGAAAATTAGATGAGATTAGATGATTAGATTTATTTTGACATTCTTTTGCTAGGATCTTTGCAAAACTATCGCAATCTCTCCAATAAAGCCTGTATGATCTGCCTTTCTGACATGACGTTACATTTGATCGAATGGATATTGACATAATGACAAGAGCCTGTCTGGGTTGAGTCGAGGTGCGCATCTGAGAGCTCATCCAGCTGCAACTGGGCTTGGGCTAGTCTACAGGGCCAAAGATAGTGGCCATCTGCACGTTCCAACTCCTCACAAAGGTGGAGTTTAGAATTTGAAATCCAACCAGATTCAGGAGATTCAGGTTGTCACAGCATTAGCAGCCTTGGAAAAAACGGAGAGTTTCCTGCAGGCGTAGTTCCTTTCAACATCTGAGCCACTCAGGGACCAAATTGCACATTCCGAATGGAATTTCCCATGCCTACGTATTCATTGGATGTGCCAGATATGCCTATGAAACAGCACGTGTGTATAGGTAATTACGTAGGACCACGGACCACAGTCTGTATACAGAGCCTAGGTGCTATTATGAGCCAGTTTTCCAGGCCTACACAGTAAGGACTCTACAGACTTTTGTGTCCATCACACCGTCATCATCCTAAGATGCACAAACAAATTGCCAAAATTCCTGAAGAGGGATCCCTTAACCTGGATGGAATAAGTTATGAATTATCTTATCTCATATCAGATCTTTAATATAGGCTAATGAAGGATTTGCTTGGACATGAACTTGAGTTTGACCGTTTCTACAGGCAATGTCAGTGGCACGTTGTTTCGAAATCCAAACCACTCTACATTGATGAACTGCATGGATTCCACAACAAAAACACCTTCAACAAGGTGCTACGAATGTGGAATTATTGCAGGGGTCGTTCTGGAGGGTTTGTTGGGGAAAGTGCACGGAGCCTCTATATATATATATATATACAATTATATACAAACACTCCAAAGGCACGCTTTTTAACAGCCCGAACGGATTTCAGTTTCTCCCAATCTTTGCTGAGGGATCTCTGCTGAAAGCACATGAAAGCACCAAGAAGGAGGCTGGTCTGGGAGAAAAAACTCCGCCATGACATAACTTTAGAAGAAGCTATGGCTCAATTTTCGCACCATATCCAAAACATTTGTAGATACGTTAGATATCTATCATACTTTCACTATCTATATATAAATACGTATTATATATCAAACTGTTAAAGAAACAAGGGTCCTTCGATGTCCTTCGCTTTCCATGCATGGCTGTATCAGGCTGTGTCAGCCAGGTTTGTGGGACAACATTGCACTCTTATCGTTTCCATCATGGTTGACACGTGCAATGCAAATGTTCAGGCCCCTTACTTAGGCCCAAAATGCTCGAGGGCCCTGGCTTTGTTGCCAGACTGTACAGTGGAGACTTGCTCGAAAGGTCTCTGCAAATATCCCCTTGCAGCTGCACAGGACACAATCTGCAAGTCATGATGCACGAATGCATTAATTCAAATAGAGATGAGATGGTGCAAAATGCACGGACGTGACTAGGCTGCTTGATGACTCCTTCGAGTCATTTGCTGACCACAATAGCTTGGACTTGTGAACCTATTGTAAGTGATTACATGATATTACACGTGTCCTGTTTAAGAGCCTTAATTTCACATCTCAACTGGCCGAATGGACGAAAGCATTGCCTGGCACGCCGTGCCTGTATAAAGGGAGATGCACAACAATCAAGGGTCTGCTCTACAAATGACCGACCTCTACATGCTTGTACAATTCCGTGTCCTCCAGACACATTCCAGCAGCGACACTCGATTCACTTCCATGATTCGATTTCGGCCTGGGGGTTCTTTGGGCATGTCATCCCCCAAACAATCATCCATTTTGCCAGAAGAAACATGAAAAGTTGGACTTTCAGGTGCCAGAGTGTCATATTTCTTGAAACATCTGAAGTTGGAGGTGACTTTCACGTTGCAAAAGTTTGGGTGACAATCTCTTGGGCGCCAAAGTGTGCAAAAATATGCCATATAATAGTCAGGGAAATTGAAGGAACTGCATAATACCACGAGAAATCTCTTCCAGCACTCAACCTTGACCGAGCCATCCCGGTCATGCCCTTCTTGCAGTCCCCCGACCATGTCTTGACGGTAACTAGATACTGTAAAGACTAGGGTTGTAAGGTTTAGGGTTGAGAAGGCATTTATTGACAAGGCATGTACGCAAAGAATATGCAAATATGAAGTGTATGTATTATATATTGGAATGTGTTATGCATGGGTGTGCCCACTCATGTAAGTACGGTAGGCATATTGGAATATATTGGAATGCACTTTTGATCACTTTGAGCATTTCAGCCTGTTTGCTTGTTTTGAGAACTATGCCGATCGAAAACTGTCGGAAAACTATTTTTCCGTATATGTTCATTCTTTTCTCCAATAAGCTCCTCCTTGTGACAGACTGTCCCTTTTCCATTTGAAAATCTTTTGGATCCTTAAGATGCTAATCCATCCTGCCGACCAAGCTACTGCTGTCTTCGCGAAGGGATAGTAGCCACAACTTCGTCCCATCTCGGCCCCGGCACCGTAACTTTGGATACGTTTAACCTGCAGCACATAGCAGCTGAAATGTAGCCCCCAAAGGGGCTCGGTTTCGGTTAGGTACCCTAACCGAATCCTTTGGCTATATATAGACTCTTTGAAGCATCAAGCGAGCGACCCCGGCCAAGTTTGATTGAAATCTGAAATACATACTGACCATGACATGGAACATTACATGGGACCATCTGCTGAATAGGTAGTTCAAACTTTCATTAGACTTACAAACATGTGTGTATTCGACAGTGAATGTTTAGAGCGTACGGTGATGTTTTGAGACACGGTTTTCTAGTTGCTACACAAAGCCACAATAGTCAATGGACATCGGTTGAAGCTCGTCTCTTTTTGTGGTCTTCTGCAGCTTCTTAGTCTCAAACGACACAGAGTTCCTACCCAAGTTTTGGTCTTTGCTCACCTTCACTGGTCAGTTCTGGCCCAGAGTTCCTGTTGATCGGGGATCCTGTGGTATTGGAAGGGCATTGAAGTGCCATGCATTAAATGAAAAGAATCGAATAGGACCGAAAAGGAGACCGTCACAGTTTCACTTCACCATTTGAATGCGATACTAAGACGTCAGTACTTTCATCTTTGAAGAAATCACACTTGGGCAAAACCCACAGCAGCAAGTCGCAGTTTCAACATGTTTCAACTCTGACAGCGGATACCAGTAGCGGTCAATGCAATAGGGTCTACAAGGGAAACTGAACGGGGTACTCAATGAAGGTGCATTCGGAAACTTGGCCACGTTTATATAATACCTTTGCAATCCTTTGCAAAATCGTGTCCATACCAGGCTCCTTTAGTCGTGGGGAACTGCACCAACCATCTGGCGTTCTCTTCAACCAAAAGCAGACAAAATGTATGAACTCTACAAACATTGTACGAACATATGCGAACCAAACTATATATACGAGATGGACCGCGGGTGGCTGCGGCCAAATGTGGCCAGTGCACCTTGGAAGGTTTTTTTGCCATGTGAATCTATTTGGTACATGGCATATTCATATGCATCCTGGATTCCTGCCCCCAAGCTACGCCAAGTCACGTCTGCCGCTTGAATTGCCTTAATATTAAGGCCTGAGAGCTCATCTCCAGTTTTGGCATCAAACACCTTGGAGCCAACAATGCGATACCTCGGCGCCATCAACAAAAATGCCGCTGACATCAGAAAAAACAACAGGATCTATGGTTCTATGCACCACCCAGATTGCACACCAGGAAAGAATGCCTTATGAAAGCGCTCTATCACATTGTCCATGGTCATTCCTTAAAAGGCGTTGTTTCATCTCAGAGTGGGCACTGTGTGTGTGTCCCCAAAGTGACTACAATGGAACGACAAAGCAAACAAACATCTTTATGTTCCTGCAACTTGTCAGGTTGCAAAAAGTCACGTTCGGTCCAAGATGTGTCAGGAACATCTGGTCTGGCTGCAACATGCCCCCCATGACCATAAATGAATGAATCAGTGGAATTCAACTGGTAGGCAAAAACAAGGCCAACCTTACAAAAGTCTTAGGCGGGATACGAGAAATCCTCTTCGCGCCACGGGCTACAAACCTTTTGTATAGCATTCACCTGTGCGCACATATGATTCCAGTAAGAGTCATAGCCCACACCCACCGATTCTGCCATCAGAATGATTTCCTCGATCTCAGTGTTCTCATGGACATCCTTGCTGGATACAAGGCGGGGCTGCAACCCTTTCCAGGACTTATTTGGATGATTGTCAAGACGTCCGCATCTCATTGTCTCTCATCCCTTCCAATGTGTGACTGTCAGCTGTCAGAACATGCCTTTCCCTGCGCATAAGTCAGCCAGAATGTCCCACTGCGGCTAGCATGGGTTGCAGTAAGTGACCATCACAAATAGCAATGAAACAACAATGTAACAATGATATAACGTTCCGCGAGGTGACTCTGAACTTATCTATCCTGTCTAATGATCAGTTTTTTTCAGTTTGCTTCACAAAGGTTTATTCATATTCAGTGCTGTCTTAGTTCACAAGGGAAGCACACGCATGATGGAAAGCCTAGGGTCCATTCTGACCTTCTCCCCAGCTTCCAAAGCGTCCAGCAAAAACTGCACTGGGAAGAAGCGCTTGTATTGCAAATGCAGCCCATCCTTGAAGACAGCATATTGAAATGGGAGCATCGGTCCATGAACATATTGAAGGTGAAGCCTCAGTGCCCGTGGACCACTTTAAGAGTTTGCCATCATGAGCTTCTTTACATTATCCACAAATCAAATAATTCTTCCAAATGTCTACGTCAGTAATATTCACTAATATCACTGATGCCATGCTACATCCACCCAATCACACTATATATACCGCTCACGCTTGAGTCTGGAGTCTATGGGAAATTCTCCAAGATTCTTCAGCAAACTGTCCTGAACTCCAATCTCTGAATAATCCATAGATATCCATCAAGATATCAGAGGCAACTGGACCCCACTGTACCGCATTTTCAAGAGCTTAATCGTTGATCACCAAGTGGCTGGTGCTGTGACGGAGGAAAGTTCATTCCTGCAGTCCCCATCAGGCGCAAGGTTTCGCGTTTCGGCGGGGCACCCAGCTTGGCGAAGTAGGTAGTCCGGAACCTGGCCAGGAGGCGGTAAGAAGGAAATGCAAGGAACACTACCCCAAATTAGGTTGATGAAACATGATCTAATGCAAATCGGCAAATCCAATCAATTCAGCGGAACTCAGCATTCGTGCGCATCCTTTATTGGTTTATTGAATGTGCATTGGCTGAACATGGCTGACCTATCAACACCATCAACATTGTGCGCATGAAAGTCTAATAGTCCAATATGACCGGGAGATTCTTCAGCACGTGAAGCGGCTTCAAACAGCACATAATTCCCAAAAAATCTATCAGATCTCGTCAGACTCCGCCAGCACCCCCGAATCAATCAGCTCGAAGAAGCATCTCATCTGCCCAGTGTTGTTCCAGGCAGACTGTGTCGACCTCATCCAGCATAGCCTTGACAAGCTGCCTTCCACCTTGGCAAGGCTTTGATTAAAAAGCTTTAAACATTCTCAAATTATCTAAACTGAATGAAGTCCTGGAGCATGCAATCTTACGAACAAAGCTTTGTGCATCTTTGTGCTGCGTGCCCCTGTGTCTGCAACCTGTGCAGGCTGGACACTTGTCAGAACATGTCACAACAGGTCCTTGCCAATCCTTAACTTCGAGCAACGAAGCGGGTCTTTGAAGAGGTACCGTAGATCTGGAATGTAGACCCGAGTGGGAATTACGTTCAAGTGGCACACTGAGACGCAAAGGGGGTCATCAAAGACCAGAAGCTCCTCAAAACACAAGGACCGTTTTCATCCCTTGTCAGGACCCTCCAATCCATCATACGTCATATTATATACCAGGACCACCACCACCACCACCACCACCACCACCACCACCACCACCACCACCACCACCACCACCACCACCACCACCCGCCGACAACAACAACAACAACAACAACAACAACAACAGTGATGCAACTAGTCGGAATAGACAATGAAAGAATCCGTAGCGGTATATAGCACAATATGACACAGTACAGTATATTCACTGAGTGTATTCATTTTTGTATCTCAATCCAATCACATGCCGAACTGGGCTGTTCAAAATTTATACATAAACAACAGAATAGCATGGTAGTTTTAGAGGGTCACAGCAAACAAGAGGCCAACATCCTAATCAAATAGTCCAGCAGCATCTGTATGAAGGCCTGAATCATCTTTCCGTCATGATTGTGAAAAATCTTCTTAAGTCATCACGAGCTCTGACTGCCAAAATCACTGGGCATCTCAAACATCTCAAACATGGCTGCCTCATGCCGGTTAAAAAACCTTTCATCTTTCAATGATAATGTCATGGAGATCTAGGGGGCGTACTCATGTAATTACTCAGTCGCCACAGAACCTTAAGTTTGATGGCATTTGTGTTGCCCGTTCGACTTGCATGTGGGCTGCAGGTATCTCTCTCTCTCTCTCTCTTTCTCTCGAATCATGCACCACTTTCGGCTGCCACCCATCCAACCCCAACTTGAATTCCATCCTCGGTACAGGCCCTCATTGAGATGGTCAACGGAAATCGCCCCCTCTGGATTCCGAAGACGAAAGCCATCAAAACATTGTCGGTTGCTGCCATGGCATCCTCCTGACAAGACCACATTTGCAAGGGAATTTTTTGACTGACCGACTGCCCTTGCCGGGTCAGGTAAAGGTTGTGGGGAGGGTGCAAACGATCAACAACGATTCACCTTGACTGACTACAGTGCTGTGATGTGCTGTGGGTCCGTCATAGCCATTCTGGGATCTCTCTCAACATCATTTCGTTCACGACTTCACGACCTGTTGTCCGAGTTCACTTCCACCAAGTGTCCGCCAAGGGGGCGCTGCAATTGTTGCACTGATGCATGGTATGTGCACAAGCCTTCCTCAGTCTAGCAGCGGGGCCACATGCACATGATGACTGCCCTCCAAATGGATGAATCATAACACTGGCCCATCCAAAAGTTGTCCTCAAATGTCCTCAACATTCCTCAACTGATCGTTTTGCATGAGCAAGAGCCACACGACATGTTTGGTGGCAAATCTGAAGTACCTTCAACCACCATTGGCCAATACAGCTCGAGAAACTGACAGCACTGGCACACTTTCACCTTGTTCACTAACTGCTGCAAAATATGGACTTGTCCAGCATGCACCTTGCAAAATCATAGTAAGTTAGTCAGTCAATCAATCAGTCAGTTAGTCACTTGTCCGTACTGCCCAGTACTACTCCAGTAATAGTAATAGTAGTAGTAGAAGAAGAAGTAGTAGGAGTAGCAGTAGCAATAAGAGTAGGAGTAGGAGTAGTAGGAGTAGGAGTAGGAGTAGGAGTAGGAGTAGGAGTAGGAGTAGGAGTAGGAGTAGGAGTAGGAGTAGGAGTAGGAGTAGGAGTAGGAGTAGGAGTAGGAGTAGGAGTAGGAGTAGGAGTAGTAGTAGTAGTAGTAGTAGTAGTAGTAGTAGTAGTCCAGCGGTACTCCAGTACTACGCCAGTACTACTCCAGTACTACTCTGTCCTACAAAGTACTACTCCAGTATTACAAAGCAAAGTACTACGCCAGTACTACTCTGTACTACAAAGTACTACTCCAGTACTACTATGTACGTACTACAAAGTACTACGCCAGTACTAGTCAGCTAGTCAGTTAATCAATCAGAGAATTACATAGTCAGTCAGATAGTCAGTTCGTCAACTAGTCAGATACTCAATCAATGAATTGGTCAAGTAGTCAATTGGTCAGTTCTAGTTAGTCAGTTAGTCAAGTTAGTCAAGTAGCTAGTTAGTCAGTCAGGAAGTCAACTAGTCAGCTACTTAATCAGTCAGGTAGTCAGTTAGCTAGTCAGTCAGGTCGTCAGTTCGTCAATTAGTCAGTGAGTCAATTAATTAGTCACTCCAGCAGTCAGTTCGTCAGTTCGTCAGTTCGCTAGTTCGCTAGTTAGCTAGTTACCTAGTTAGCTAGTTAGTTAGTTAGTTAGTTAGTTAGTTAGTTAGGGAATGAGTTAGCTAGTCAGTCAATTAGTCAGTTAGTCAGGCATGCAGTCAGTCAGTAAGTCAATTAGCCAGTTCGTCAGTCAGTCAATCAGTGAATCAATTATTCAGTTAGCTAGTTAGTTAGTCAGTCAGTCAGTAAGTCAAGAAGTCAATTCGTCACTTAGGCAATTTCTCACTTAATCAGTTAATCAATCAAATAATCAGTCAAGTAGTCAATTAGCTAGCTAGTCAGTTGGTCAGTGTTTTTGCTTTGACATCCGTGACTCACAACAACCAATCTCTCCTATAGTTTTCCTCTTCTTGAAACTTCCGCCACCGCCTTGTGCGGTACTACTGGTAATCACTGAATGTAAACACATTTTTGAGCCTGTTCTACTTTCCATATCTATGGAATATATATGTACCAGATTTTTTGGTTTCAGCATTACCAAAGGAAGGCAAAAAACAAAACAGGCGCTGAAGTGATCCACAGCACATTGCGAAATTCCTCCAAACTGCTCCACTGCGCATTTGAGGATATAGGTTTGGGAAGGCACACCTGTGGCAGTGATCCCACTGGTTGCGTGGACATGAGGCAAATGGACACACGGCGAGCTCGTAATGTCACTTGCTTTGCCAAGGGCGCACTTGTGCATGCAACACTCTGGTGACATGAAACAGAGTTGCAAGTCTTCTATGCATCAACATATCCAGGAAATAGCAACTTCACATGTATGCTGGCCAGCCTTGGGTGGCTCAATAGTTGGCTGAAGTCCGGCCAAGTAACTTCCACCTCAGGACCACTTTAACCAATGCAACCCTGAAGAACCGTGGCATCTGACCGAAGAAACGGAACGTATTGAACAGCGCAGTTGTAGTGGCATTTTGCACGGGGGAATCACCGCTTCAGAATGATCCCATGTCGAACTAAGGTAAGAAAGCGTTCCCTCTCAGTGCCACTGGACATGCAATATCAGGATAGTTATAGCACATTTGGGACACCATACCTATTATAGATGCAAACAAGATCATCTTTGAAGGATGCCCATGGTACATGTATGTATGTTGCCTAAACCATCGCCATTTAAAGACTAATTAGAGATGCATGACCCAGGAACCGACCAAAATACACAGCAGCCAGCAGCCAGTCTATAGAATTAAACCCCTGACCCAATCACAACGCTGAGCTGCTAGCAGGGGCTGTCGATAGAATGCTGGTAATATATGAGGTACTCACGAACCGTGTTGTGAAATCTTAAACCGTCTACAAACTCTTGCGCCAATGCATCCAAAGATCTACTGTACCACACTAGAAGGACCGAAACCACAGAAAACATAAGCTCATGAACCTCCAACTTTTATAGAACACATCCACTGCTTTATAGAGCCAACCACTTCCCATAAGGAGCAAAAGTGGTGCATTGAAAAATGGCAATTTGGGTGTACCATCCATTTATAGTGTACCATCCATTTCAAGTCTGAAGAGGTACGGGCTTGGTGTGGCAATTCCAAGTCCCACTTCAATGGACTCCACAAAGGTGACCTTTGCAAATTGGGGCTCGGCTTTTTGGCATCCTGGAAATCCCTTTGAGGTATGTTGAGGTATGCTGGGGTGAGATGTCAAGCCAAAAGGATGGCTCAAAGACTCCATAGGAAGACGGACAAGTCACTCAGAGATACTCAGAGATATTCTCAGAGATGCCTTGGGCATTCCTACGGATTTCTTGGCACTTTTCGGGACTTTCAGGGTTTCACATAGGCCGTACAATAGTGATGCATGCCTGACCATGTTGACAATGCTTGCCAAGCCACTGGGGCCAACTGTGTTTGCGCTGCTGCCCTCGCAAACGGGACCTCCTCACCCCAAAGGTTGGAGGTGTGGCCTCGGTGCCTTCTCTCATGCATACAATGGGGGCCATCGTTGCAAAGGGCTTCGTTTCTACCCGCCTAGAATTGTGGACTTGAGCCAAGGAAGACGGCAAAGGGTAGATGGGTTATGGAGGGCTGGCCGGGATGGAAATGGACATACGGGTGAGTCTTCTGATGAAAGAAGCAAGAAAACAAATAAAACCGAAGTGCAACGTGCAAATTGTGTGGAATCACGGATGCCCGATACAAATCAACAATAAATAGTTAACTATATAAAAGATACTGAAAGTAGTGTGCGTCAGCACATTCAGGTCCTACGAAAGGGCGTACCACATGGAGAATCATTCCCATATTTTGAAGAACGCCGGGTGGTAATTCTTATAACCAACAATATACATCAATATACCATATCTAGAAATAATCCTGTCCCACCTATTTTGGTGTTTGCCTCGATCCATTCATGTTCTCCTTACCTCCTAGCAACATTCAGCAACTCTCGGTGATGCCATGAGAGATGCAATGAGGGCACCTGGTACCATCTGCCTGCTTCACGGAAGTCGTTGCGTCTCCAACGCGCAGAGGCAGCCACTTCCAAAGCCTGGGGCAAGGCTCCGATGAAGAAAAGAAGGATAAAGGACGAGTTTTAAGTGTATAGACTTCACATTTAGACTTGCATTAGAGTACCATCATCATTTATGTATATCTATTTATTCTTCATGATTCACCACATATGATGAAATTCGTGTTTCAATATTTATAAACAAACAATAGTGCAGCTCCCACAATCCGTGAATCAATCACGACTTTGGAAAGGCTTCACGAATCCTCACGCCATTCCACGAAAACGAAACAAATAAACAAGTGAAATCAACATGTTGTAAAACTCCATCCAATCTTCGCATGGGCCATGCTAGCCTTTCCATAGTCCATTCGTGTTAATACCCACCGATGTGCATCCACCTTCGGGCTATTATAGTTCTCCCGTGCCACACGCTCCACCAGCTCCAGGGCTTGAGTGTCCTGATGTGACATGATGACATCTCAAAACTTCAACAGCTCCAGAAAAACATATGCACTGCAAGTTCACGTGCTGTGTCTCCCTTGCATGTTTGCACCTGTACCTTGAACAAACTATTGACATCAAGTGCATGAACGTTCTTTCTGTTTTTGCTGGAGTATTCAAAAATCCAAAATATAATCAAATATTAACATCGAGTGCCCTCTAGGTCCTGGAGTGATCAGGCAACATACTGCACCTAAATTGCACATGTGTAATTGAAATGTAATTGATACATACCTTTCTGGCAATACTTCACGGGATGTAGATAAATCTATTGCATCACCACATGTATAGCATGTGTATTTGAATACATACATGCATATCTTTATCTTTCATATCTGCATGTACAAACAGATTGTTAGATATCGGCATGACATTTTCTTAAAATCTATATCCAAAAATACGTTCTTGCAAAAAAAAGGCAAACGATAAACAGCATTACAACTCCTACAACTCAGAACATATCATTTTGTGAGACAATGCTATTGTACCCAATCTGCAACAGCCACGGCGCCATCGTGGTGCCTTCCCAGCTTTCTCAAGCAGCAACGCCTCGCAGCTTGCTTTTAGACTGAAATCCAAGGCCGGGAGCTGCAAATATTCACCCCAAAGCAACCACACATGGGTGCCTTGCCACAGTATATCAATTCTCTTTAATCTTTTCATGCTGGACGTTGCTCTCCATCTCAGCACAGTATCAGGTGAGCTAGCAGCGAGATGGCGGGCATGTGGCCAATCATTAATCCAAACAAACCACTGCAATTGCACACTTTACTAACAATGGGTTCTTTACTGTACCTGTTGGCTGGATGTGTCCTCTTCCAACCTTCCTGAGCTACAAAGCAAACCAAAGTGGATCTTCGCTCAACCCGGCTTTGGCTATAGTTGCTATGCGGTGACTTCTGTGACATCATGTCATGATCCCAACACCGATATATCAGATATGTACACGTTTGAAACGTATTCACTATTCCATACCTACATCTACCACAAGCAACAATTCCACACTACTTCCAACCATCGCCTTCTGCTCGAGAGCGCGGCTGTTACAGGGATCTAGCTTTAAAGCTCTATCAAAATCAGCCTCGCAAGTCAACAGTTCCCAAGAGTGGAACTGCTCAAGATTTTTCTCAACCATCGTTGCTTCTTGTAAATGCAGCCACAAAAAGTCATCATGTCATCCTAAGATGCATGGAATCTGTCTCAACACGTTGACATGACACGGAAATGAATGGCATGAGCTTTGCATTTGGAATACATTGGAATGCATCATCCCAGTAGCTGCACTTGCACGCATTCCCAAATGATACCCGGTTTCATCCGGTTTCCATTGTTACATTTGTTACAGCTTGTGAACGTTCATGAGATGCCTGGGTAAACTCATAGAATAACATGAAACAACAACAACAACTGTCTGTGGCATCACGGGCGTAATTGCTGCAGGATTCGTTCATCTGAATGTACGGTTGTAGATGTTTTTAGTCTTTTCTTTTGCCATGCTTTTCTATGTTTTGCCATTTTTTGCCATTGAATCCGCAAATATCTGTAGTGTTCCCAGCCAAAAGTCACGTACCTAGGCATGCTGCCAAAACTTCACACCGAAACACGGGAAATCGGCCCCAATGCGTGGCCTCAGCCTCTGATGCTTCGTCCGAGGCCTTCAAGACCATATGGCAGCTGACATTTGCTATCATGTTGATATTGATATGCACCAAGTTGCACAATACACACATGCAATCACATGCATGCATGGAAAAACATAGTTGTAGATCAATGCAGCTGAAGCATGCTGAAATGAAACTATATACCAGTTTTGGACAAAAGCAAAAAAAAACAATAAAATATACGTGTTGCGAATGCCTGGCGAGAAAGGGCATTAAGCAGTAACATAACCAGGAGTCGAGGAGTCCATATGATGTCATGTGTCACCAAAGCAAAGCACCTTGTCAATACCAAACGGCTGAAATTCAGGAAAATCCCGCTGGTATATTTCATATGATTTCGTTTTTCCTGGCCCTTTGAGACCACGCGGCCAAGCGAAGTGCGCCCAGTTGAGCGTGCCAGTCTGCATTTCCAGGCTCCAACCTGTCACCCACGCAGAAAAACGACATGACAAATCATAGGCATCCAGCAGCCATATCAATGCACTACACGTTCGAAGAATACGTCATCCTTCAAATCATTAACGTTTACAAACCAAATCATACTGGTACCTTTTACCAGCCTTGGTAGCATTTAGATAACCAAATGTCCGATGCTTTTGAACGGCTGTAGGAATCAAGGATCTGTAAAGCCCTAGGAGAACTAACTACACTATCTCAGTACGCAGCTGCAACCCAAAAATGCTGTCAACAAAACGGGACAGTACGTCATGTTTCAATGGAATCTGTATGAATCTGTCATGTTTCAAACATTTTTATGGCAAATGTCAGCTCAGCGACTGGCCTCACCAAGCGCTTCAACGCCCTCATCTGCAGTTGTCCACCACTATCTGGTGCCTTGGCAGCAGCAGCTGCCAAGCCGCGCCAAGCAGCAACACCTCACTGCAAAATGCTGCATCCACCCATGTAGATCTGTTGATACTCTATCCATAGCACAAATGATGGTCACTGCGGTCTGATGTATGAACAGCTAAAGGTCTGCAACGAGGGCGCTGGATCCAAAAAATATGATTCACAAAACGTGAGCATCAACAAGAACACTGTCTCAGTCTTTCTGTCAACCTTTCTTGTCCTTCCAGTGATTCCAGTGTTCTTGTTGGTGAGACCCTTCATGTATGTTTCTTGCTTCATTTTTCCATCTTATGATGTTCTCTCTTTAAGTCTCCTCTCCTGGTTGTTTGCTTTCTTTCCTCTCACTTCTTTTGGTGAGTTCTCCAATTTCGGTGCTGACATCGATACCGTTCCCTCACAATTGTGAGATGCGTATTGCATGTTGGTCTGTATGTTTTTCAGTTCCATCTCTCAGAGAGAACCTGTTTGCTTGCATGTCTTCTTGTATTGCCATCGCATATGTATCATCAAACTATATCCATTCATTATACTGCTGATAGAAAACGATAGATATTTTTTGGGGTACTGCAGACATGCAATGCATAGGTCGGTCACCAATTCATGCAAAAAAACAATACATTTGCATCCTTGTAAAACCTTGACGGCGTATCATATAACACTTGAGATGCTGGCTCTCCGGATTCAAGCTGGCAGCCGCCTTGAAGCTAAAGAACTATTGAATGCTTCCGATCGGCTTCAGACTGCATTGAAGGAGGAAGGAGCTCATAGATATCTGATTTTTTCTACAACAAACTCAACAAGTTCTACATAATTCATTATATAATTCTACGTAAACATTCATGTCACATTTATGCAGGACAGCAAATCCTCAAACAATCTCAGGAACGCGCACACACAATGATCACATGCTCACACAAAACGTGTTCAACACCTGGCATACTTTGAACTTACACACATGCAGCTGCGCACTGCTCACGGCTTTTGTCTACATATGATCACCGCATATTCCCAAAGTCAAAGCATGTCAAAGAATCTCAATAAAAGCAACGTCCTAGACTGTTGCCACACTTTGGCAGCAAGGCAAGAATTTGGAATTGCTGCCCAATAAAATATTAGGAAGTCATGATGAGCGAAAGCAAAGATAGAGGTCTGAGGTCAATCATGCAAATATGGAAAAACATTGTAGTCCGCTGGCTTGATCAGTTGACCCTGCTTGTCTTTGAAGAAGCGGTCGAAGCAAAGGCAACAGAAGTGCATTGGATCAACTGGGAGCCTAGCTGCACCGTGCACCACCCACACAGCCAGGTTTTGAGCACACGAAGCACAAAATCTCTTCTGAAACGTGGTCATGAAAAGGCAAACAGGGTAGGCATCGTAGAAAGGACAATCATTTGCCATGCTGAACAAACGCACACCAGTAAAGTACATGTTGTGCTCTATGTCACCTTGTCGAACATAGCAACATTTCTCCCCGTAAGGAATTCGCTCTAGCTCGCACAAGCGAATGGACATGCAGCGTGACTTCGGCTCGCGAACCTTCGTTTCCGACCCTTGGAGGTGCTCAATCAGATATGGAGCGTAATCCACAGAGTGTTCTGATCGCATGTCTGAATAGAAAACACCATCAATAAACATGCAGCCAGAATTCATCCGTCTTTGTCCATCGTAGGTCCAATCAGAAACAAAGTAGAATGCATCTCTTAAATCGTGAAGGCTCTGACTTCCAAGAATGTCGTACTCCTGCTTTATTCCCTGATGCTTATCGTACACTGCCACTGTAAAAATCATTTCATCCGATTGGACTAGTTTGACCGTGTCAGGGACAGCACTAAGGTCAGGTCGCACACATTCCGTCTCACCTTCTTGAGTCTGTGGATATTCTGACGTGTACTTAGCCAAGATTCGATTCAAAGCCCTCTTTTGGGGATTCCCATGCACTGCATTCTTCCTGCAGTGTTTTCCCCATTCCTCTGCATCAGGGCATTCCAAGAGCAGCATGCCGGTTCTTAATTTGGAGCATTTCTTCCAGCGTTGTAAAGCCAATTCCTTGTAGCTGGGCAGCGACGCCCTTTCCTGGGCCTCCTCCTTCTCTTCCTTGAGTTCCTCTTTCACTTGTGACGGTTCCTTCTGCACTTGTGTTGAAGAGCTGGATGGCTCTTCCTTCTTCTCTCTTGAAGAACTGGATGGTGCCGAGGCTTCTTGCTCCATGTCCGATGGAGGTGGAGAGTCATAGTCGTAAGCACCCATGCGGGATCGGATAATTGGTGCTCTTTCGTCACCATAAGCCCCTAAGAGGTCTTCTTTCTCGAGCTGCTCATCAATGACTTTCTGAACAAGTTCATGAACTTCTAGTTCGCGAATATTGCTCACATTAAGGTCCATCTCAAGAGCTGCAAGTTCCCTACTGGGTGGTTCACCCAACAAATCCAGCAATCTTCTAGCTTCACGCCCGATGGTTTTGGCGTCGCTGTTTTCCGGCTTCTCCCTCCAGGGGTACGACTTAATCAAACGGCCAAAGTCATACTTCAATTTTCCCCTGCGCTTGGGCGCGGTCAGAGCTGTCTTTGGTAGAGGGATCAAATCTTCCAGTGGTCGCTTCTTTTTCTTCTCTTTTTTCACCTCTTCTTTTACGAACATGTTCGGCTCCTTCTTCACTTTCTCTTCTTTTTTTACCTTGACTTTCACATCTGGCTTCTTCACATCAGGTTCGGCATCTTTATGCTTCACATCCACAGGTTGAGCACCTTCCATTTTGACATCTTCAGGAGCAAAATCTTCTTCCTTTACCACCAAGCTCATCTGCGGCTGGCGGGTCTACAAGCTAATATTACGTAGCTTCTGTACAAAATCCTAGCCTTTGGGTGTTATCCATGAGCCTAAACTGTCCACGCGAAATGACATGGCTCTGTTGAGACGCATTCATGGAGCCAGGAAAGTATATAGGAGAATAAGAAACATGTGGAAGCCACCTCAACTCACTCATATATCATGCAATCATGTATCACCAGGCATCACAAGTCCACCCCACGAATGACAATGAAGTGATGGCACCTCCCAAGCAATCAATGCCTCGCCCATCTGACCCAGGCTTTGGTGCAACTCCTTGCGTCTCCAGCGAAGCAACGCTCCATCTGTAGCGCCATCTATCTATATCCCTATAGCTCTCTCTTTTTTTCTATCTACCTACCTAAATTCCTATCCTATCTTATCTATCCTGTCTATTACTCTATGTGATCTTATCTATCTCATCTCTCCCACGTATCTCAACCCGTCCATCTATCTATCTATCTATCTATCTATCCATCTATCTATCCATTCTATCCACTCTATCTATTCTATCTATCCATTTGTGTTTCTATTCTATCTCTATATTACTCTATATATCTCCTTCTAAATAGTCCAATCATCCAATCTTGTAAAGGATTACATAAGTCATCGCCTGCACCACAACAAGATGTTGTTGTCTGCAAAATGCCAAATATGGGTCTCACTCCGGTGAGAAAAGTACAGTAGAGCTGCTACATTGAAATATGAGTTTCAACATACTGATGAAGCTCCTGGCCGGTTGGACGAGCACTAGATCACATCCTGTGTAACATGTATCTACAGTATATTTCATGTATCTATATATGAACCATATGACTTTGCAAATATAAATTCATATACATACATATATGAATATATATAAATATATATACATAATTTAATTTAAATATGTATATATATATGTGTGTATGTAAAAAATACACTAGCTGGTGCTGGCGCGCTGTTCTGATTTGCCCGTATTTTTGGCCCTTTAAGATGCCTTTGTTTGATCTCAACCTCTGAAACTGAAACGAAGCTGACCATACTGAAAACTGGTCTTTTGCCGCTATTTCTTCCCGAGTAATGGCTATGCTTGGCCAATCGGCCTGCCACTTCCAAGACCGAACATCTCCTATATCAGTATCTGTTGCACACATCTGCTGAGCCCGCTGAGTGCTGGGCTGCTAAAAGCAGGTGCAAAGCGGAAGCTTCAAGAGAAGGGGCTAGTTTCGCACCTGCGCATGTGCAGCCAAAAGACATCAAGAAACAGCCAAACGTCTAAACGGAGAAACTCATGTTAACCCAGATTCCGTTCCATACTTCTTGATTCTCCGAAATGCGTAAACTTCAACCAGCATCTATCATCCAATGCAAGACTTGACTGGGTAATGTCAAAGACCTTTTACACAACACAAAGGAGCCAACCTTGACTACAATATGCCACAAAGTGGCAAGTACTAACTCTACCATTGACGATCAGAATCCATCTCGGTGGAGTGTGCTTCAGTCAGATTTCGTGAAATAAGAAATCGCTTTTGGGCTGCCGTGAACGAAGTCACTTAACGTCACTTTACAAGTTTGTCATATTTTCAATATTGTGCCAAATCAATGCACAAAATGCACAACGTTCCTTTCAAAACATCACCACAGATCACAACAAGACCCCACCTCGACTAATTGCGCCTATGGCCTCGCTACTTCGACCCTCCTGCATGGTTGGCATCGTTATGGCACAGCTGTCCCCGTGGGCTGAGATTTGTACAGAAATTCGACTCAAGAACTACATAGATATGTGGTCAAGCTGTTGCTTCGCGGGTCGCGTCCTTCAAGAGCAGCTGGCCGTAGTTGCGGATGAGGCTCAAGTTCCCTGGAGAGCTCTGTAGGGCAACCTGGAACATGAAGTGAAGTGACAAACTTTCCCAACTACCAAGACGTACGAAGACACACCAAACCAAATCCCCTATACTGTACGCCAGCTAACCAGGAATTAGTATACCCAACCAGCTGTTATGTCAGGCATCTCTGAGGCTGGCACTCGGTATACCTCCAGGGCATCTTTGACGCGATCCTTTCGGACATACATTTGTGCCTGCAAAGTTCATATGCTCACTCTCATGGCTGGAGACATCTTGTGGACCATGAATTGTTTCTCCAACCCTCATGGAACTCTACGATCTCTTGATACGTGGGTTCACCGGCTCATCTCAGAAGTGTCCCGTGGTGAGGGTCATCTGCTGAGTGCATGGCCAAAGCTTTAGCCGTGTCCACATCAACGCCATCAGGGTGCTGAAAAGCCTCAGTTTACTATGGTGGAGTGGTCTCTGAGTCGCCGGATGTGAATCAGCTTGGCTTGTCTTAGCTTGCGGTAGTTTAAGATGACTTTGGCATTTGTGATTCAATGTCTCATGCTTATGTTCCATACATTGATGACAGAAATCGCGAGCTCCCCCCCAGTCATCCACAAGATGGCTACCCTCCCAGCATTTCAAGCCAGTCCTTCTCAAAGTATAACAAGGCTTCTTCCCTGCGATCGATGACAAGACTGGCCTGGCAAAGTCTGTGTTGTGTCATGGGTGATGTTTGTTTTGGGTGTATGTAAAAATACCTGTGTCATCGCATATCTATCCTGTATATAGAGGCTTAGGAACCCTTGGGACCCTTGTCATCTCTTGTTCGGAAAAACATATCTCCTCTGAATGTAGGAAAACACGCGTTGAGATCAGCATAGAGTTGCACTTTCATAATCCTAGATAAATGATCGTAGTGGACCAAAGTGTGACCGTGTGCATCCCCAGGCAAACATGGTTCCCTGGGAGGAAACACAGGAGCCACCCTCAGTCTCTAGGCCAACCGATTCCTTCACTTGAATGCCGGCAAATTCACAAAAAATCGAAGATCCAGCAGTCTGAATACAAGGCATTGACCAAAACGAACTGGCACAACCAAAACGTCATTCTGAACATTCCAAAATCTAAACATACTCAAACAAGCGCATGTCATATCATGTCCATAGATCGCTAAGTCTATGGAAAACGGCACTTGCCAGCAAATGGTTTTCATATTCTACATCGAACAAATCACCAAACTTCTTGACGCTGCAGTACCAAATGCAGAACCAAGTCCTACAAATCCGAGTTCACAAGTTATCAAATTCTATCAAATTACTATTTCAAACAAATCTTGATACGTACAATGCGCAAGTCCATACACTTCCTTATGAAATGAACACTTGTCTGACTATACAGTAGCCTGTAGATGCGTATAATATCCAGTGTTTGGACCCCTGAAGCTCTTAAGTGGCTGATCTGGGGAGTCTAGACGTACCTCTCCAAGATCGTGCAGCAGCTTTCTGGAGACATCTCCACGAGCCTTGGCAAAAGGCTCAGAACGAACAAATATGCTGGAAACACCTCAGGGATGTGGAAAAAATAGACTGGACCTAAAAGTTGAAACAACCATATCTGCAAGCTCCTCAGCCCCGAATTTTGATACATGCAATATATGTAATATACAAATTTACACCGATGCAAAATCTGAGTTATAAGTCGAAATTCGGTGTACTAAATAAAACACACATAAGAGCAACCAAATGTGCATGGAGCTACTACTTGCTTCTGCAGCGACCCCTCTTTTCCTCTTCCCTCATACTTGCTCATGTTTTACCATGATCACCAGTAACTCAAGCTTGTCCTATCAGTAGACCTCCATCCCTGTTGAGTTTCACCGACGCAGGAAAATGCCTCCGACAGCCGACGGTGTCGCTCAACCTTTTGGCGCTAGTTGGGGGAGCACATGTTGGCATCTCACCTCCAACATTACAGTAAGTGAAACTCTGGGAAACTGACAGTTAGGAGTGAATAGAATTTCAAAGGCCGAACAACTCGGGAGTGCCTGTTATGTTTGATGACTATGTGCCTGTGTCCTACAGTCATTTGCCGGCCATGTGCCCGAATTAAGTGAAATGCCTCTCACAACTGCTTTGAAGACTTTCCGTCTTGAAGTGATCACCCCGAGTAATTTCAAGCTCTTTGCAGCTACAGTAGTGCTACTGTATCAAGGCCGTCAAGGGCACAATTTCTTTTGGCTTCGCATCTTAGCTGCATTGCATGTTCATTCAGGGCAACCGCTGTTTCAACCCCAAGTCAAGACAGCTTTGTGACACTTATCTACATCTGCCTCATTTTCTGATATATTCTTAGACTGCACCCTTCACCGCCACACTCATACTAACCAAAAAACGGAACAAAATATTCAGTCATCGCATATTCAAATTAAATGTCATCCCAGCAATTAGAGGAGCCTGAAAGCGCTAAGAAAATCACTAATCTTTGAGCCCCCAACAGGAGAGTGACTAGAGTAAGCCAGTTCGCTCAGGAGGGCAATGCCTTGGTCTCTCATTTGGAAGGCAACAACGCACCATGTTAATGCTATATGGCTACATGTTTATAGAGAAATAAGCATCTAGCTGAATAGATTGCAATCAAAATTCAAATGTTACATTCTTCTAAGGAATAGATTGTAATTACAAAACACTGACAAGTGTAACCAACCATACTGCACCGCATCAACTTGTGCCCTCCAAAGGAATGGATTTTCCAGTTCCAATGTTGTTTTCTTATCACCACCACGTTGCGAAATAGCCGCAAAACACATGCAGCACGCCAATTAAAATGTGAAATGGTAAAAATTACTGCATGGACTGACTACCAGTTGAGGAATTGAGTACTGTATAGTTTTGGGAGACACGAGCTGGTCTTGATCCGCTTCGGGCACGTACAGTAAATGCACTTGTACAAAACCTGCGGTAAAATCAAAACCCTGCGGTAAAATCGACTACAGCAAATGGTCAGAATATATATATATATATACATATAAGTTGGCAGTGAAGTACGGCGTGATGACGGTGGAGCGCTAACAAACTCATCATCCGCACAGTCTGAGGGCGGCCGGGGTAGGTTTCCATCATAAAAGCAGTTTGTTATCATGTGTCCCTTTTGTTCTGTTTTGTTTTTCATATAGCTTGTCATGGGCATGGGCACATTCTATCTCAATTTTTTTCAAATAGCGACCAGCTTGTGTTTGGCAGTCTGCACTTATCTGAGACTCCAGCAACGTTGAGGATTCACTGATCGCAAGGTAGAAAGGGTCTCCTCAAGCAACGTGTTCTCTTCAACGTCAGTCCCTCTCTAAGACCTCCGCTTTGCAACAACTATATATTTGTCTCAGAGTGACCGAACTTGCACGCATTCGCCACTGCCATTTCCATATAACTGCTCAAAATGATAAAACATTCCGTATAATTCCATGAGCAGCAGCCCAATATCTCTAGCCCATAATGCACCACATTCTATGTACTATAGATCTGGTGCAAGTCCTGCAAGGCATTATGCAACACTACCCAAAACTGGAATAGGATCACGGCTGGTTCATTTATCTGCTACTAATACTATCTCCCTTCAAGTCTCCCTATCCCATCATCACCGATCATCACCAGCTCAGGCTCCTGTGCTTTGTTGCGTTCCTTGCTTTCACTCTGCGCACGGAACAGCAGTTCTAAGGCTTCTGCATCACCAGGCTGGCAACTCAATGCCGCCTCCAGGGCCACAGGATTAACCAATTTCTATGTCATCATTTTGTGTATCCAACATTTTCATCAAAAGTGCGATGCAACCGGGTCACATCATATCATGGCTGTTACTTTTTGTAAAGAAACCACCTTGCTTTTTCATATTGTTGCATATTCCTGGTATCCTTCTCGGCGCGGTGACACCAAAAAATCTGCAAAAAGAAAACATGAAAACAAAAATATAGCTCTGCATCAATGCATTGAAAAAGAACACTGAGACATTGAAAAAGAACACTGAGACTGACAAAAAGCTGAAATACTGACCTCGGCATGCTTTGCCGCCAGGGGCCATTTCCGCATGTCGGAGTATCCTGGCAGCTGTTTGGCATTAACGTATATTGTCGGCTCGCCGGAGGCGTGACCAAGTTATTAAGTCCAACACATACACGATACAATCCCAGAAGATGCATGTCAAATCACATGCACAACGCAGTTAGCGTCCTTGAGCTGCCAATACGCTCAGGGAGTGACCCAAGTAGACAGTGTCATCCAGAGCTAGGGCCTGATCATCAAATGCCGCAAATGCATGTGCAGTATGTGATTTGAGCTCCCAAAAATGTTCACAGCAAAGCAAACAAAATGTCCTCCAACAAACAACTACCGTGTTTCCTCATGAATGTGATGTGCTCCAAGCTTGATCGAGAAAGGCTCGTAGTTCCTCTCCTCTTGAAGCTGTTGTGCTCAAGACCACTTGCGCCAGCATCTTGAGCGGCACAATCAAATGTGGCATCCGTACCACTAGAGATTTGCTTGCTACATATTTTTTGTTCGGAAGTGTCTTCCTGGGCTTGTTTGGGGGCATTCCTGTGGCACGTTTCTTCATTTTCTCTGACCAGGCCACCTCAAAGGCCGAAACCAACAGCTTTCACAACCCACCCGATGTCCACGCCTCTTGGAGAGCCCGGTAAGCTTCACGCCGCCCACCCAGTGCCATCTTGGCACGAGCCAAGTAGATCCAAGCCTGGCCAGGGACAAATAGAATTAAACGATGAATCATGCAGTGTTTGGCTGTGGTCCTTGTGGTGTGGTGGTTGCTGACACTAGGATACTTCTTTTCTTGTTTTTCTTCCCCGTCTTGTTGCTGTTGTGGCTGATGGCATTTCGGAAAGGGTTATAGCGGAATTGAGGCCAGGTCAGGTTTCGGCAACACCACCCTTCAGCCGCATGGAACTGTCAGTTACGGATTGGGACATTGGGACTCCAACTGTCTATATACTCACCAAGACAAAGAAATTATGCATCGCATATCTGTTGCGAATGTACCTGCGCATCTGTTGGGAAGCGCGATGCATGCTCTGAAATTTGTGGCAGAACCTGGCAAGCGGTTTCCCCACCATGTCGTGGACAATAAAGTGAATACAAGCCTTGAGAGATACTGCAATCACAAACGAAGCCCTAGGATGCTATCAGCCTGACATGGCCTGCCACCATTTCAACCACATCAACTATTGCTATTTACCACCTCCTCCCATCCAGAAGGCCCAGAACGCTCGGCACGCAAACATAGGCCTTGGACATCAAATTTGCAATGATACCAAGAGATACCTCTGGCATGTAAACCTTACTTTAATTTTCCGCCCAAGACTTGTTGGGTGGCCCTTGATCCATCAAATACCATAACTTTTATTCTGTTGGATCATGGCAACTTTTCTGGGTCTGACAGGGTGTGACTGAAAACCAACTCATGTGATTTGTCATAGTGCTGTTGATATACCTGATGAGTAAACAGAACGTGTTTGACAAAATATCTTGGCATGACTAGTTGTGCATTCTGAAGGGTCATTTGAAAATTGTTTAATTAGTAGATATGCAGTAGTATAAATCAATTATGACACAGTATATATAGGCTCAAATGGGTTCACATAATCTATAATTACGAATGGCTTCCAACATCTTGCAACCAACACAAGACTGCTGTTTGACACTGTTTGACCATCGGTCACGCCATGTCATCTCCACATGCTGTAGATTCCTCCTCCCTGTCTTCACTTCACAAATTTACTGTACAGTACATCAAGGTACATCATATATCTGCATATTAAAAGCGGCTGACAACTGAATAAGCTATAGATTAGGCGACAGCGCATAGGGCTCCGGGCGCTCAATCGCCCGCGAAGACGAAGCGAAGTCCTTGAGCAAAAGATCGTTCCGGGTTTATCACTGCATTGCAGAAGGGATTCTCTCTTTCTACTGAAAAACCCAGCTATGTATTATATTTTATTATATTACTGTATTGTTTTATCATGTTTTGCGCCTGAGCCTGCGACACGGTACCTTCACAACGTTTCATTTTCTCCCAGAACGATGGATTCTAGTTGGGCTTAACATGTAGTACGTCCAATTTTTTCCCGACCGCCATTTTCAGCAACATGCTTTAAATTTGGTCACTTTGGAAAGGTGCCACTGAATTGCGTCCAAGTCGCAATGCTGGGGCCCGGGCCTGCCCCCGGAATGTTGTCATCACAGGTCAGGGCAAAAGCATGAAATATGTGGGCTCAAAACTTATGAGGGTATGCCGTGGTCTGGATAATTACTTTCCGAAAGTGCAGGCATATCGTGCTCCAGCTCTCTTATCAGCTATGGACAACACTACATACCATGATATCCTATACATGGTCGCGAACCTATTCAATTTGGGCAACCAGTTTGCTCCGCTGCCAAGCGCACCTCTGGAGCTCAAGTCATGCTCTACGTCCACCACTTTGTGAAGCCGGTTGAGCATGGCCTTGTGATCGCTGCTGCATCAGGATTCCTACTGAAAATTTTGCGGGAAATTGATCGAACTGGAAATCACACTATTAATGTAGAGTGAGTGATTGATGAATGGATGGATGGATGGATGGATTGATTTATTGATTGATTGATTCATTGATTCCTCAATATAGATTGAAAGGACTGCAAGAGATGGCTCTACATTACTCTTATGTATCCTTCACAAGAATTCATAATGTGAGGTGCAGTACTACTGTAAAAATCTTAAACAGTAAAAGTCACATAAGTCTTATTATATACGTATAAGATCGTATAAGTAGTTGGCCAAGTGGGAAGTTGGACATGCGTCATGCGTACTGCCCGTATACGCAACTAAACAGTTCTGCCCAACCCTGATCATGGCGTACTCTTGTTAGTCTTGCACATGATTTCCACCAATCTGCGCAGAGTCCAATTGTCACACAACGTGAGCGCTTTCTTACAGGGACACTTTGACATCTCTGACCGCGAAACACTTTTTACTACATTACCGTAGGTTCAAGCGTCTCAACTTTAATAGTCAAGGCTTCATCGATTGGAACAAAATGGAAGAAACGTTTGAAATGAGATCCCCTTTTTTTCGAGAGCGGGGGACTGTGAGCGTGCACGTTTTTGAACTTTTAGTAGTTGTCTATAGTTGTCTTATAGCAACCTTTCCACAACAGCATTCGTTGCACAAGCTGGCTTCTTCTCAGAAGAGGTTGAAAGGTGGTTGTTCTAAAGTTCAATTCTCTTGAACGTCATCTTTTTTTTTGTACTTACAAAGCAGCTCTGTTTCAAGACATGTGCTGTTTGAAGTGATTTTTCTTAAAGTAGAGCTATTGCCGTCTATTTGGTAGAGCAGCTTTACCTTTAAAGGTAGAGAGCGGGTGGTCAGGGGGGGTGGAGTAGTGAAAACAAGAATTTGATGTTTTTGGGAGAAGAATGTAGCAAACAAGAAGATACACCATACAAGAGCCAAGCGCATGATAAATACTCCTGTCATTGTCAATTGTAGGTAGGGCTTATCTTCCTAACAAACATTCTTCCCTGTAATCCATGTGTTTTTTCAGTAGTAATTGTAAAAATCCTCGTTGCAAAGAAAACTGCACTCTTCCTAACAAAAACTCTTCCAAATAATAAGTCAACTTTTTCATTATGAAGCAACCTTTACTCTTGCCAACAAACATTACCCCTAGAATCTACCTTTTGTTTCCAAAAAGTCCGGTCTGGAAGAAGCCCTACTCTTCCAGAAAAGCGCATTTTCTTAATGTCATGTTTTAACTGTTTGTTCTTTGAAGTCACTTTTGCCATTGTGAAGAAATCTTTACTCTTTCCAACAAACACTGGCCCTATAATTCACTGTTCATGTCGAAAAAGTCCGGTCTGGAACCGAGCCCTACTCTTCCAAAATAGTGGTTTCCCTACATGTATCAACTTTCTAGTTTTCATTGTGAAGAAACCTCTACTCTTCCTAACAAACACTATCCGTGTAATCGACTTTCCTTTTCGAAAAAGCCCGGCCTTTAGAGAAATAAGACTTTTCCTTTGTGTATCAACCGAGCTTTTCTGAGTAGTCCGTTCTTTCAAGAAAAAATATTATTTTATTCTTATCTAATAAACACTCTTCTTGATAATATTGATAATCCACTTTCTTTCTAAGTGGCATTTTCTTGAAAAAGAACCCCCCCATCTTACTAGATCTGTTAATATAATTCACTGTTTCTTTTGGAAATCCCGTTTTACAGAGAGCCTGTCTAAAAAAACTGTTTCAAAACATCCACCCTTTCTAACAAACACTCCCCTATAATTTACTTTTCATTCCAAAAGATTCGTCCATGTATGAATCAACTGTTCTTTTCTAAGTAGTCAGTTCTTTAAAGAAAAAACATAGTCTTCTTAACAAACCTTCTTCCAAAAAAAGACTATGTGGGGCCAAGGGGTAGTCATAGGGCCATATTGTCGAGAGTTTAGTTTTTTGGTTTTCTCGAGGTTTTTGCCACTTTTGGTCAAAAAACAAAAAACCTCGAGAAAACCACAAAAGCAAAAAAAACAAACCAAGTCTTACCTAGACCAGCTCTTCCATGTTTGTTTTTTGCTTTTTTTGATTTTTTGGTGACTGTATAAACAAAAAAACATGGGGGAGCTGGTCTAGGTAAGACTTGGGTTGTTCTGTTTTTGGTTTTTGGTCAGATTGTGGCCATGTCATGCAGAAGATTTTTGTCTTGTGTGTTGGAGTAATGTTAGCCAGAGGGTTGCATTTGAAGTGCAGTTCATACATTAGCCAGGGGGTTGCATTGAAATGCATTTTATATGCGGTTTGCGCACGCTCGTGTTCCCCTGTTCTGGTATCTCTTTTCCAGGGTCATCCGGCTGGGGATGCAAAATGTGTTGCATTTACCCCTAGTCCTAGCAAAAACATCAACCTCAAAACAAACACCAACAACATAAATGTTACCAATCGTCATTACACACCTTGTCCAACATTGAGTTGCCGGACATCACGTTGGTTGCAAAGTCCATGTAAAAAACGAAAGATGCGATGCAACTGCGTCTTATGGTTGTTTCTGAAATTGACTCGCATGAGAGAAACTGAACTAAACATAATAAACATAAACCGGCTAGCAGCTACAGCAAGGAAAAAGAAATGGGGCTGCACTCAAAATTAGGCCTTCAAAGAAGGGTGGCTAGAAACCTCCGGTTCCAATGTTGGTGACAATGAGAAGGAAACATAATATTACAGTAGATAGATAATATGATATTCAAGTTCAATACAACCATGCAGTTAATTGCATTGATAGAACGTTTGGAAGTATTCAATATAGCATGGACAGGTAGCGCTGTACAAATGCATAGTGAAAGTATATTAGTAGAACTGTAAAATGTGCTTTTGCATTTTGGATCCTGTTGGCAACTTCCAACTCCAGAGCCGAGGTTTGCGAACGGGTTACAGTCTCCAACCACTTGCAAGCAAACACTTGTCCTACAGCAAAAATTCACAGGCTCAATTTTTTACTTACACTTACCAGCGGTTTACGAACAGCGGCTATAATGCGTCAGGGGCCGCAAAAAGACAGTCCAAATCAAGAGTGTTTCAATGCACTGCTTTCCTCTGGCTACTTTATTGCATCGACAAAAAATATGACAACACCTGAGCGGCTGCTTTTATTGGCGTTGAATTGAGTGGCCGCGTGGTTGACCAAAGTGCACGTGGCAATGACTTACAGTAAGTTGGCAGAGCCAAGCAAAGCACTTCAAATTTGAATAAAAATAAGCTGCTGGTCTACCACCAAACCAATCAGCAGCAAAGCTCTTGCAGCCAGTATTTTGTGCCCGATGCTTCCCAACAGCAACCAAACAGCCAAGTCTTTGAGCTGTGGGTAGTTGCTCCCCAAATTTCTGAAACTACTGGAAAGTTGCGGCCCTGGGAAGGTGAAACTTCAATGATCTTCAATGCAGTTTTTCTCCTTCCCATCAGCCACAGCTAAATCCCCAATCCACTTGTGGGATCTAATGGGTCTGTCCTGGAGTATCCTGACACCCTCCTAAGGGTTGGCTGCTGTGCCTGGGTCAAATGCAACTGCTCCATCACTTCTTGGAGCAAAGGAGTGGGATGGAGTGGGCATCATTTGCAAACATTTTCTCTCTCCCCTGAAATTGTGAGAAAACTGGTGGACCAAATGCTGAATCAATTTTTGGCTTTTGAATGAATCTAGACTGGGATCCGAGGCTTTCTAAGGGATGATCCACTGGCAGCCGTAGCTTTGTTGGTCCCTGGTGCACAGCCTTGGTCACATTCGTAGACATGCCTTGAAGATGTTGATCCGATGCAGCTATGTCTTTCCCCTCCCAAATGCATTCAGTTCTCCCTGGCCTGGCTCACTCCAGCTCGCACTGGTGAGGACAATTTGTCGATCTCCCCAAGTAAAGCTTTCGTTTTCCTCTGGTGAGGAAGAGAGTGGTGGGTGTGTAACCCTTCATTTATAACCCGCCCCCTTAGTGTGACATTACAAGGCAAGGGATTTTTCTGAGGAATTGAAAGCCAATACAAACAAGTTTGCGCCCCCTAAATTGTTTTTTTCTTGAACCCGCCCCCCCCCCAAAAAAAAGGTCCAATTATATTATACTTAATAAGGCTTGTACTTGGAAAGCGCACAAAACCAAAAGAATTGACCGTGGCGGGTCCCAAACTTGGAAGATTTGGGGGGGACCCGAAGACCTTGTTGGGCTGAGGGGTTATTCATAGGGTCGACATTACTTGACAGTACGGCAGTCAGGATGTTTGTTTACAAATTTCACATTAATATATCATAAATCAATAATATCATCATCCAAAGTCATACTGATACTGCAATGGCGAGCCGGCTTCCTTTGCAACTTCAGTGTCTCATACATCAACTCGTTTTGACATTTCATATTGACGGACAATTATGAACTCACAACATAAAGTTATACGCAAAGGGAGAATATAGGTGTCTATATAGTTTGGGGATTGTGCCCTATCGCTATGATATATGAACAGCTACCAACATATACCAGCCATATTAGTAGCCAAGGATACTGTAAGGGATGCAGATTTCACTTTTACACACAGAGTCAAACATCGTCAGAGTCATAGATCCGAAAGCATGTACTCATCTGGCCAAGGGTCTTGTCACCACGGGTCAGCCTTGGGTCGCGAATGCGAGGGCATGCAAAACTGGATATCAAATTTTGAACAGCGAAAACTGTGCAACTCGACCATGACAAAAATACAACAACATTACAACAACATTACGTTACAACAATTTGATATGAGGGTGCTCTACCGGAAGGTCATCCAGCCTCACAAGAAAAAATCCTGATTCAACTATAGACAGACAGGCCCATCTGGTTGCTGAGCGTTCAGCTGGGCTTGAAGAGCCTCATGCTCGTCATTGACCTGATAAATATAAAAGACATGCAGGGGAAACTTGTTCAGAAACACATGCATTTCAACAGACAAGAATGCATGCAATATGGGAAAATGCACAGAAGGGCGAAGGACATTGTGCAAAAGCGCACGCATAGGCTCACAAGTCACATGTGTCACTAATATGTGAATGTGTGCCGCACATAGTAACACAGACACGGTCGCCAAGAATTTGCTTCCACAGGACCACAACTTTCATGTAAGATATACGGATTAGCAAGAGACAAAAATGCGATTCATTAATGACCGTTTTGTTTGTCAGTCCGCGCATGTCCAGACTTCTTGTTGGTGGTTTTGCCATATATATATACTCTTGCCAGGAGAGCTGTCATATCCCAAAAACACAAAATAGACAATGTCTATTTTTCAAGGGTGGATAGTTTTATGTTGGCTGCCATCAGTTGGCCATTAAAGAAGCAGATCTTGATTTTGCGAGTTTAATTTGTGTTATTAGTTATCCTGTTTTTGCATGTGTTTTCTACATACTCAACAACAAGCCATCAATAAAGCCTAATAGTCCAGATACATCAAATGTGCCACAGTCGAACAGGCAAATCATCTAATGCAAATTAGGTCTGATCAGGTGATTGATCAGGAACGGCAAACTCTGGAACATGTGGCCACGCTGATGGTTTTAGGTTTCAAACGAGCACCAAGACCCACCAAGGACCCCCTTACACCTCACCATGTTGCATGCCCGTCCAGCCCGTCCTGTTTGAGCCGAGCGTTAGCATGATCCAACGCTGCAATGCTGGCAGCCTCGCGCTGCGACAGCACCTGGATCAAATTTGTAGAAAGTTTGCGCTTTGGAATAACAGCTTGCTGCTTGCTTGTTGTAGAGCAATGTAGGACACAAACCTCTCAATGTCCAGATATTATTAAATATCATGAGATATCCGACTATCTTTGAATGTCATTTTCTTTGTTCCACACCTCCAATTGCTCAGCTGCCAGCCTTGATCGAGCCTGTAGGTGACCAAACAAGGGCGATCCCAGGCCCAGATGGGCATCAAAAAATTGAATCAACGACATACACACAATGACACAATAGCCAATAGCACATGACAACATATACACACAACCTCTCAACTGACCTGTTTCCAATCAGTGAAGCGCAGTGAAGCACACTTCGGAGTGGATTAGGCTGAAATGTGTTTCTATGCCCTCAGCCCCCTTCCCTTTGGCGGCAGAAAGCCACCACTGCAGCTTTTCTTGGTCCCTTTGCCTCCACGCTGATGACCCATCGCCCCTGAACCCCCAAAGGAAGACCGAGAAAAAGGCACTGGCTCTCGATGACGCTGAAGGAAAACCAACTTGCCTGCTCCTAAAAATCCACAGCAATCACGGCCGCACGACTGCCGTGTGAAAGCCAGTGCCCCGTAGCTGCCCTCCGCGAAACAAAACCTACTGGGGTCTCGGCAAGCTGTACCACAAATGCTGAGACGCCACAGCAAATTGCTGCAGCAAATTCAGATGCATTTTTGAAGGCACTGACTCAGGTAGTCAATGAGTCTGAGTAAATATTGGAAAGTGATGGTCTGGAGTCTGGAGTCTTGAGCTTTTCAGTTGTCCTTCAATTTTTGCATCAGGTGTTTTCTGGGGTCATAGCTTGCAGGAGGTTGGAATGTACAATTTCCTTCTGCATGGCTGATGTCCCAATTGGTGGCACTTAAAAATCGCTTGAAGCATCAACTGATGCGGATAATGTCGTTGGCGCTCAGCGGGCATCGCGTGCAGGGATCATTCGAGCATCGTGCCTTCCAGGAAATAGCTACAATTCCAATGGGATCATTTTGGAGTTTTATCAAGTTGAAATCTACCTAGAACAATCTACTTAGACCATCTTACACCTATATATAAGTAGCCCCCATAATGCCGAGGTTGTTCGGCCAGAATAGCATTTGTGATCATTTGTGTTGTCTTTCCATGTCTTGAAGATTTGCAAACTCACGAAGCTTCGCACTGCTTCCGATACACACGAGGATACATGAGGCAAACGGCTTGGCTTGCAGCAGGGCTGTTCAATTGGCCATTCACCTTGCAACCTGGTTCCAGTATGCTCTTGCCAGCCTGCCAGTTTTGAATGGAACTATGCTCGTAAATAAACACATGGAGTCCACGTACAGCATCAGGGTCTCTCCGCACTACCGCAGCCATGCCAGGCGCCAAACGTCCGTCTTGAATAATTTCCTGCAAGGTGCTGCGAGGCATTTAGGCACCATGGGTTGGAAGCAAAAGTGTTTGAAGCACCACAGTTTCAACACAAACTTTCATCCTCATCATTTCAATTTGAGCCCTGAGCATTGCCACAGTCAGCTGAAAGCAAAGAAAAGTACTGAGCCATGTTCCTGCCTCACATGTAAACACCTCCATCTCATTTCCTCTTTGGGCTTCCTCTAGTCGCGCGGCCAAAGCGAAGGCCAATTCGAGTGGCGATTCTTGTGGCAGAGTGGCGCCTCTTGGCGAGAAAGGGCAACATGCTCAGGCGCCACATGGTACATGGTAGCCGTATGACTCTGCATAGTTATCGGTTGTTAATCTGTGACATCTTGACAGGCATGAATGAAATCTGAAGTGGCAAGCTGCAGCCCAAAACATACCCCAAAATAATAAAGGCTGCAAAGGATCCATATCTTTGCAAGTGTGCCCAGGGATCAATCTGGCGATTTCCAGCAGAAGGATCTTGATGCATAGCCAAAAGTGCTCGCAATCGTTTCTCGTTCAAGTCAGCTTCTTCATTGGTACATTGAAAGAAATAATTTCGCAGCCATTGAACCACAATACCTGATTCAGGTCGAGGTGTTTGTGAGTCAAGATCTCAAAATACTCGCCAGCACTTAGATCAAATGATAAAAGTGACAAGAGTACACAAGAGTTGTTTGCTCATGTTTCAAAAACGGTGGCGTAAGCGCCAAAAGGATGCAAAAGGACTACATCATATGGGTGCACATTCCATGTTCTTGGTTGGACTGCATGGTTTGTATTCTCTCTCCTCCTCTCCCGCCATCAGTGCTGTCCCTCAGAATACTATACTTTGTGAAATAGAGGAGTGACATGTGAAAATGCAGAATGTACCGTTAACTCTCCAGGTCGTATAAGAACGATAGCAGTAATAGTTATAGCAATTAATAAGAGTTCCAAGCAGTGTAGCCACTATTCAATCCTTGCCATGTCCGAACAGCAAAAGGATTCAAATGGCCAAATTCTTGGAAGTGAACTGAACGGAGGTAACATATACACACAAAGTAATGCATCTGCCTGGGACATCTTCATCATCACGCAGTTCAGTGCAGCAAACAATGATCTCCTGAGCAATGAGCAATGCACCCTAATGACTCATCACGTATTCGTGAATATGACAGTGCAGGAGTGGACTTCTTGTGTATCAACACAAACTTTCTGCACTTGGTTTGAAATGGCATGTAACTCTCACCAGGTCTTCCACTCCTGAGCTGACCGAGCCAACTGCCACAGCGAGTCTATGGCACTCTCGTCCGTTTCATCTCCCGTCAAACGAAGGCTTTGTTGACAAAACTTTGAGAGCCAGGATCGCAGTAGATTCCGCACCTCAGTTTTCGATTACTGTAGGACAAAACTTGCACTCTTCAGAAGCTATGGGGTTTAATCATTCCTTGTAATCTCTTGTGCAATTTGGGTGAAGGCCAAAATTCCTTTGAGCTAAACCAAATCATTTCAATGACACCTACCATGGGCGGGTAGACCTGCAAAGTTTGTACTATACAAGGTTTTGTGTCAAACTTGCCGTCAAATGTGTCAGCTGCCTTCGGAGCACAAAACGTGAGTGAAAAACATTGAAAAAAAATCGGAAAAACATCCAAATGACAACTTTGTCAGCATGCATGTTGTCAAACAGAACGCCTTCTAGTTACCCTGGCACAAGATCGCCAAAGGCATCATCTGATATCGAGCTGCAAGTGCGCTGGCTACTCAACATGGGACCGCCCCAAGGACCAATGAACTTGATATGCATGACGCTGCTTTGCATTGTGCAGGACATCATGTGTTGAATTGAATAGAAGCATGCATTGATGGACCAATGGACTCAGGAATGGATGTGCAATTCAGATCGTAGAACGTTCAAAGCAAAGATGATTAGTACATGTCAATAGTATCACAGTTTAATCACATCAAGGGCATTCGAGAGCCATATCAAACATGGAGAATTGAAACATATTTTTTGTTAATCATAATTAATGCTTATATCATTAGTTATTGTATCTGTGCCAAAAATGTACAAACATGATCACATTATGTATGATACGGCCTCAAAATCAGTCTACCTATGCTACATACAGCGAACCCCCCCTCAGCACAGCTTAGCAAAGCCGAGTTTCCGCATCCAAGCGTTCTTCCTGCATATCTTTCATAGCTTCTGGACGTGAAGCCACCAGTTTCTCTAAGGCTCCAGGCTGCCTGGTGAGAGTTGATTGCATCTTTGAAAGGTTGGGTTGCATGCTGAGGCGAGATACCGGAATAGCATCGAACAATTATAGTATCTAGATTGCATAGTGGTATATGGCCATAAGGCTGTTCTTCTCTCGGGCTTAGCGGTTCCACTGATTCAGAGAGATGCTCCAAAGGCACGCAAACCGCAAGGCCATGCAAGGCTTGGTCTTGGGAGATAATTCAGAAGGAAGTACTGGAGCAGCTGGAAAGTTGAAAGGATGTCAAATATCTGCCCAAGACTTGAAGCATCTACAGCAGCCAGTGCCACATGGCGTTTGCATGTGTTTCTTTGGCATGTGGCCTGTGCAAGGACGTGTATGTTGGTATTATGTCACCCCCAAGAATGGTGGCAGCTTGTGACAGCTGGCCAACATGTGTCTCAAGAATCACAGGAGCAATAAACTGTACATATCTGTACATGGTATTGTACATACAAAACATGAATCATAACGAAAAAATGTGAAAATACAATTGCATGCCTTTTCAAAAAACGGCAGTTCGCCCGCCACCAGCAACATGTGTTTCTGTTCTTAGCGTGTCTCATGTCTGCCCTTGTCCCAATGTCTGGTGAACAAAACGTAAAACCTTCCCTGGCCTGAGGGTCTGTGCGAAAGCCATGGCTGCAGCTGCCAGAGTTGCTTGAGAGCTGTGTGCCATGATGTTCAGTGCTTCCTGGCGAAGGCTTTAAGGCTTTGCTACCGGTTCCCTCTTTCCATTTTTCATCTCTGAAATGTCAACGCAGTATTCCCAGATTGATTTTTCCAAACGCCCGCCTCTGGTGCTTGGAGTTGAAATCTCAGAAGCAATTGACCTGCAAGTTGACCCTGGGCATTGTGCAAGGGAACCTGAAGCGATTCCAGGATGATGTGTTGAGAATCTGCCAAAACACAAACAACCCAGCAAGCCAAAAAGAGAGTATCACTACCGGGAAAGGGTAGTTTCTGTTCAATCTCTCTTACAGTATTTTTTTTCTCTCTGTAGGGTACCGTGTCAGCGGAAACAGGTGGAAAGGGGCCCAAGCTGCCTGCTATTCTGGCTGGCCATTTAATCCATCAACGCAAACACTTTCCACAACGATGGCTGAACCCATCCGAACGGGACAATCAAGTCCACCCTTGCTAGTGGGCCTCTCGTTGTGGAGTGGCCTCGAGCTGTGCTGAATCAACTTGGAGTTCTGCTCGTCCAATCAGTGAATCTCCTCGCAACGTCCCCTGCAGTTCTCGCTTGTCGAATGATTCCACTTTGACCTGCAGGACAACCATACACAAGCGGGATTTCTTTCAGTGGTCTAGTGTATTTTGGTGCCAGGAAATGGCTGCCAACCTCAATGGTCAATGGTCCACTTTCAATCTTTATTTGTATCAATCTTTAACCAATGAACCTTTTGGAGAAGCTTACACACTGCAAAGACTAGTGGACCAAACTCTGCACAACGGCCTTGAAGCTTTGCATCTTCCAAAACTCCTGCACATTCTCAGCAATCAGAAATGCACTTTCCTCAAAAAGCCTGCCTGAGACCTGCACAGTGACTCCTGTCCTTGTTCAAAGGGAACAAGAGCTTGTGACCCCAGAATGCGTAGTTGCCGTTTCCCGCTTCGACGTGGGGAGAGCACTGCATATCTGTTTCCTGGCGCGGTGACAAACTGCCATGAGCTTGACACAGGTGCCAAAGGAAAGCAATGTGTCCTGGATCTGGAGGAAACACGTGAGACTCAGTGGGAAACCGGTTTCATTTCAATTTTAAACTCTCACCATTCCTCAAGGAAAAAGTAGGACATTGAATGTGTTCTGGATTGTCTTGGACATGTTGGGGCATTGTCCCCATTAAGGAGAGAAAAAGAAACGCCGCCAACCAAATTGACATACATAATTGCATACATATATATCATATATTATCATATCATATAGATTCATATCATATAGTACAAGGCAACAAACATCTTGCATCTTGCATCTTTACAGTCTATCAAAAGTCTCCCTCCCAAGAAAGCAACAGCACACATGGGGCACAAGCATCCGCAAGTTACATGACTACATCACGACTGCATCAGCCGGTTGATGTCTGCACCTGAGTGCCCCAGTGGACTTTGCAGGTCACGTAGGGACGGATCCTGCGACAGCCCAACAAGCTGCTGGTGAGGTCGAAGAGGCGATATTCCTCAGTTCTTAGTTCTTGTGATTTTTTGAGATACATGATCTGGGAGAGCCATGGAGATCCAATATGACTCGAAGTCTTGCTTGAATCCTTGTAACACTTCCAGATCTGAAGTATGCTGCCTGCTGATGTGTGTTCGGTTTTTATCTTAGATTCTAATGTATGGTGGTTTATGCTGGTCCAAGTTTTGTCTGGGGCGGCTGCCGTTGATGAACAAATAGTAGTGATACAGTAATGATTTGATGGGCAAGCAACAACAAGCACATCTATTCATGTCAAAGTGAATGCTCTGAGTGGAACTAATGCGCCTGGCCACGGAACTAGACAGGCCGCGGGCTTGCAGAACTTCCACGCAAAGCTTCCCATCCATTTGAATAGGCGGCTGGACCGCTGCGAGTCCTGTGCTCTCGATTCTATCCTAGTGTTGCCCATGGTTGGTATCGAATCTGGAGTTGGCTCGCATCTGGCCCAGCCCATAAATATAGATATTATAATGCATATCTATAGCGTTTCCATGACTCTGTCCTGTCCTTTGTCTTGTACATGATACCCTTGCACTCAATAAGTTGGTCTTGATAAACCAGCGAAGAGATGCGAAGAGTGAAAAAAAGAGTAAGGTCGGATTAGGGAGGGAGACATGTTTACACTTGAGCATGGTTGAACTATATTCATTGCAGGGGAGACAGCTGGCCTTTTTGCATGAGTAGATTCGATGATTTTGAATAGCTCTTGGCTTGTGAAATCAACAGCTGCAGCATGCAAGGAACGTGCATGGAAGCACTCTTGAAAACGCTGCCTACTGCTTTGCCAGCTCTGCATCTGTGTGTTCCTATACACTCACTACCTCGTCTTCTCTTTGCAAGGTTCGCAGTTGAGCCAGGTTTGCGAGGACCAATTGCGCCGTCCTCAGCTGAGCGCGGATGGGGCCACAAATCACCCCTGACAAGGCCATCGGATCATCCAACATCTAGTGAAGGATTGAAACAGCTTCCAATATGATGTTCATGACAATCTCACTGAGGGCCTTGCTCAGTATTGGAATCCTCACAACATTCCAAAAACAACTCATCAAACATGATGACTGAGCATGACGGTACATGACAGTGCTCTGGAAACTTACTGGACAAGTCACCTATACTAACCTATAGTTTGAATGATTTTTTCATCTTTTCTGCAGCCGACCAAGGCCCACGAGTCCTGGATGCCGGTCTCAGATGCAAAGAGCCGAGCTTCCAAGTCGCATTTCCGTGCCTTGAATTTCATCTGGCAGATGATCCAGCTATAGGCATGTCACGGTCTAAGAGAGTTATGGACAGGCAGGAAAATACAGGAAAGGAAAACACCTTCAACCCAACCAACGAAAAAAGGATTTCATGGTGCCGGACAACGTTTCGAACGATGCATTCAAGACTTGCGCGTATAAATAATTGGAAGGAGGGCCAGAGATCTTTTGAATCTTGTATCCC
Organism: Breviolum minutum Mf 1.05b.01; assembly: GCA_000507305.1. NCBI lineage: Eukaryota > Dinophyceae > Suessiales > Symbiodiniaceae > Breviolum > Breviolum minutum. Next base: position 10,603 of record DF240360.1, on the reverse strand, counting down.
CCTTTTCTGGGCCAAATTGTGCACCTCCAGCTCTGCTTCTTCACGCTTCTGACTGTCCAGCCTAAGGAACTATGAAGCTGGGTGAATGTGCAAGGCCGTGCGCGTTTTCCTGAGGTTATCAAACCATTGTTAACTGTCAGATACTGTCAGTACATGCAAAAGCTTTGAACGCCCGAAATGCCCTACCTTGAGCGTGGGATTGCTAAGAGCCTGTCTTGTGCCTCAGTGCCGCTGCTTCTGCCTGGGCAAATGCACGTGTAAAACAGCGAAGCATGTGAAGATTTGAAATTGTGAAAAGTCATAGGCCCTTTTCAGGATGGCTCCTTGGGCCTTTGATCCCCGTCTTCACAGTGTCGTGCCAGGCGCAAAATATTCAGAATGCTAGGCTGCTGACCAGTTTCTTCCCAACTGTTTCACGCAATTGCAATGCCTGCAAGCCATTAAGATTTGACAAGTTGATAAATTCAAATTGTGCGAGATGAGATGCGCACTACTTGTCTGATAATAATATATAGTGAAAGAGACACTCAAAAGCACGTGCACCCCTCTTACCATCTGTTACCTGTCCACCAGCATTCAGCCGGAAGCTGTGATTTCTGACGCCACTGCACAATGCATCTTACATCTTAACTTGCTAAACCAAGGGTGCTTTGCAGGGTAGGTACAGCTGCAATGATCCGTCCATCATTCCATCTGATTAAGCCAAGGAAACGCCATCCTGGCCCGCACCTCCCGTATGACATCAGGAAAGCAACCGCCGCAAAACCGGCCCTCTGGCGGAATAGGCTTTTCACAACGCCCACAAACCTGGTGTCGAGAAGTTTTCATCCAGCTTGCCCTGCTAACATGCTTCAAGTGAATGTGGATGGATGTAAATTTATGGAACATTTCCAAAATGTGGCAACAACAAATTCGGAATCGATTCTTAAACAGGTCACTGAACCCGTCTTTGGGGTCTTTTCATTTTGACCGCTATTTCAATAAATTTCCGGCATAATGTGAGACCACCAAATCCATCAGCTGCAGCCTGCTGTGATCCATCCAGTCCAGAAGCACCTAGAGCAAGCGTGCGCAACTTGTGTTCCACCAAAACCCAAGAGAAATACAGTAATGGAATAATTGAAAAAATCCATCAATCAAGGCTCAACTGCTGTGGATTGAGACCTTGTCTGACTTGACATTCAGGTCAATTCTTGTTGGAGTTGGTGTGATTTGGAGAACGTGCATGAACATGCATTGATCATTGAACATGCAATGTACACAAGTCACAACATGAGCAATCCGCACCCGTCAACAGGCAAACGCTGGGCAATATATTGACTAATACATCAGACCCTCTTTTCGGAAAATCTTCTCCAGCTCAACATCTCAATACAGCTTATTTCCTTATGACTTATCCTATCTAAACATTCCCTTGTCCCCAAACTCACCAAATATGGGAGCACGCAAAAGATACAAAAGCATACAAAAACACCCTGCGCCATCGTACCGTTAAGTTGTAAGTATCTGACATCATTTTCCGCTGCTTTTTTTCTCCTACTCTGCCACCAGTGTCAAACCAACGGCTTCATTGGTTGTCTGGCATCAGACCCCGGACTGGTGTTCCATGCAGCTGCGTGTCATGATCCAAGATAGACACGTCCGCAAGAAAACCAAGCTCCAGGGTCTGTCAAGAGGATCCTCATCCACCTAATCCTGATGATTCGGGTCACTGTACACAATCCCTGGAGCTGGCAGCTTTACAACACATCAAAAAATAAGAATAATTGAGAAATATTTGTAACAAATTGTGACAGCCTGCATGTTCGGCAAAAAGTGTGCTGACTGCGAGACCCAGGGCTGATACCCAAAGTGGCATTTCTATGCTTTGCCCTTCAGCTAGCATTGCAGATTGATGCAACTAGGCAGGCCTTGAACTGCCATCCGTTCTTGGCGCCAAAGCAATCGAATTGAGTGAAGATGGCATCATGTTTTGGCCAAAAGTAGTATATATATAATTGAAATGTACTAGTATATATTAGTACAAAAGTTGAATCAGTAACATTTTGAGCCGTATACATACTCACCGAACATCTAATACGCTCAAACACAAATAGTTCCCATTGGTTCTCCATGCAATTCACCTTGCCCAAAAGCTGGAGCCCAGCTCCTTTCAGACTTCATTCGACCATCAGTGCATGGGTTCCACCGGTGGCGGCTGACGGTGATACCAAATCAAAGCTGAGAGAGTCAGTGCAAAGGCAATGCCATATGTCCAGCTGATGTGTTTGTGCTGAACCTCGTTGCAGAGCAAATCCAAAGTTCTATCATTGGTTTCTGGCTTGGTGGAGTTGTTGTGATTCATTCTTGAAAATCCAAATTGAAACAATTTAAACCAATAATTGCGAAGGGGAACTTCTGCTCCATACTAGCTTCGCAGTCAACATGCCAAAATCCAGTGCATTGCATGTCTGGATACCAAGCTCCACAAGAGATGCACTAAACTATCTGAATGAGAAAAACACCTCCAAACTTCAAACCCAATCCATAGTCCCAGGGGGCCTGCCACGAAAAGATCATGCTGTACACATCGCATGTCAGAAGCGACATGTTGAAGACGGCGGAGTCGGACATCTGTAAGAAAACACTAACACTGACCTAGGATAGGCCAAGACTTTAGATGGACCACAAAAAAAATCAAAAAACGGTCAAAAATTCCTACCGAGCAATCCATCCTATCTTTTGTGATTCGCTCGTAAATACCAACACTATGTTTTGGTCTATCCATCTCTAGCCTCAGAATTCCAACAGAAAGCATTCAATTCACCTGTATTCACCTCGTTTCTCGGAGAGTTCATGGTTCATGGGGTTTGACAACTGTTGGGCCTGCCCAACTGTTCAAACGACCTCCCAGCCTCCCACCCACTTCTCAATATTTCTCAATCATTCAGAGTTGCTGCCAAGGGGCATAAATGCAAAAGAGGCAAAACTGAAAGCCCAAAAGACATGCTATATCGCGCCTGCATCACAGGGAAACCGGGCTTTGACTACAATGGAGATTCTACATCTATACAGTTCTACACATCCACACGCACGCAACACGCAATGTATATCATATATAGTTACTATCAATTAGACTAGAACATAGATACAAACCATCATGCATTCATAGATGTCTCATACTTGCAGGATGCAGATTCTGTTCAAAGGAAAACAAGTGAGACGAAGAACACGGGTTCCTTTCCAATGGCATCCCCGCTGTTGTCTGAATTAAACTCGATCTCTGTAACAATGATGTGTGCAAGTTCTTCTCCGTGAGATGAGATGCCGATAAACATTGTGATTCCGGCCTTCTGGACAAGTAAAGATATATATATTCTAATTCTTAGCTCCATACGTCTCGATGCCCCATGCAAATGTGCTCGCTCTCTCTCCAGCCCCTCGATCTACGTCCCTGTTTAAAGACACATGCTTTTATGGCCATGGCGCAATGACCACTCCGTGGTTTGAAGAGCATGTCCTTCAAGGACGAACGCTTGGATGCAACTGATGATGCCTCAGGCCCACTGCTTTCAGCATTTTTGCTACGGCATATACTCAATGATCTGAATTCTCAAAGTAGTTTCTCGATGTTTCTCGCATTCTTCGTTCCAGGTTGTTCAGGGCTGTGGTTTGGTTCTTTGGCGGAGTTTTGGTTTTCAATTATTGTTGTGGTGGTGGTGGTGGTGGTGGTGGTGGTGATTTTGGTGGTGTGGTCAGCGAACGCAAAAGTAGGCACACTGATGGAGACAACCGTTGTACTACCTGTCACTGTATAAACACATATGTAGGCAAATTCTTTGTTGAACTTATCTTTACTTTCCCGCGAAACTTCTGCCGTCGGCTTGCCGGGGTACTCTCTCATGCAGTCTAGTTTTTTACTGTCATAAATTGTGAAACATGTAAAACTATAGTTACTACTTCGGCGGATTTCGGGCTCTCTGACCAAACTGTTTTCTATCAACCTCCATTGGTTAAGTCCTTTAAGTCAAGCCGCTTCCAAAAGCACCTAGCATCCCCAAGGCTTCGCCGCGAGTGCAGTGCCGCTTCAGCAGAATTTCTTCCTGCACGTTGGACAAGGAATAAAGTAACGCTCCACACAGAACCTTGGCCACTCACCGGTGCAAGATGCAAATATGCGATTGTGTGCGGATGAACGGGTCTTCTAACATGGCTTCATTGACTTCACGTTGTCCCAATCACTTCCTGGCAATTATCAGTGAGAGACTGTTACATGTTGGTAAGCTTTGCGAATATTGTTGCTTATATAACCCTTGCCTAAACTACTGGAACATCTCAACAGAACAGAAACAACAAGTGCTGCAGCACTGCATGCAAAGTGAATCAGTTGACACTGCAAGAAGCAGCCTGGGTGATTTGTCGTCTAGTGAAAAAACTTTTTGGGGTGTAATCATTTAGGATCCATCAATAATTCCAAAACAAAGTCAAACACGGAAGGTATGACACAAACAACTCTGGTGTTGTAATGGAATGTTGGGACGTGGCTCCCACTGATTGAACCCAAATCACTGCTTGGGAAGCTCCCTTTAGACTTTACGCATTTTGTGCTCAAACACATCATAAACAGTAACAGCAACCATCCCTATAAATGAAATCATCAGACTCATGTGCAACATGTTTTGGTTTGGATTTTGGCCGCAATCCAATGACATAGGCCACACGTGCTGGGCAATCAAAGTAGTAGTAGTAGTAGTAGCAGTAGCTCAGTAGCAACAACAGCAGGAGTAGTAGGAGTAGGAGTAGGAGTAGGAGTAGGAGAAGGAGTAGTAGGAGTAGGAGTAGGAGTAGTAGTAGTAGTAGCAGCAGCAGCAGTAGCAGCATTAGTAGTAGCAGTAGCAGTAGCAGTAGCAGTAGCAGTAGCAGTAGCAGTAGCAGTAGCAGTAGCAGTAGCAGTAGCAGTAGCAGTAGCAGTAGCACTAGCAGCAGCAGCAGCAGCAGCAGGAGGAGGAGGAGGAGGAGTAGTAGTAGTAGTAGTAGCAGCAGTAGCAGTAGTAGTAGCAGCAGCAGTAGTAGTAGTAGCAGCAGCAGTAGTAGTAGTGGTAGTAGTTGTTTTTGTTCCTGGTGTTGCCATTCACACACACACATGAATTGGGCATTTTGAATCTGACTGATCTTGCGGTGATCTTGACTTTGTAGACCTGAAGGGTCCAACCTATACAGTAGCGTGAATTTTGCCCAGCAAAACCAAATCCAATGGTAGTCATGTTCAAACGACATACAGCATCCACCGTGTCAGTTGGATGAAAAACCAACTGGCTTGGAGGCCCCTCACAGAAAATCATCGCCAGGGAGCAAACAAATCTCCCAGCCATGCATGGGATTCCTTCTCCTCACCTCTCGAGGAACTGTCTGAGAAAACCGTCAAGCCTGCCGGGGACGTCCAATCATTGCCATCTGAGGGCCATGAGCATGTTGAAGAAACATTTGAGAGCTGATTTAAAAATTCTTGCAGTGGCATCTTTGCCAATGCGTGCTGATCGAGCATATGCGATTGGGGACCATACGTGGCCACTCGACAAACAAAAGGTGAAGCTTGCCGGCCCCAACATGAAAGGCTGAGCCCTCTACTTCAGAGCGGACAATGTGAAGTTGTGAAATGGAATTGATCAAACTTTGAACAATCACATGGAATGCCCGTCTCAGCGCAATCAAGGAACCCAAACCACATAAACACACGACACAGGCCGCAAGATGTGCTTTTCGATACTTGGCCCGCAGCAAGAGCCAGGAGACCTGATCAAAGCAAAACAACGGCAATGAGGACTTTTGAATGCCACACCCAACATTCCCCCAAAAGTCCAACCATGTGAACTCTGTACACGGACCCATCCATAACCACCTTAAAAGAAATGCCCTCAAACGCCACATTTTATTGACAATAACGTGTCCTTTCCATCCCACCTGTTTGGGCCGGGCAATGAGGATGATTACCAAGAATGTCGTTGTTTGAAATCAAACTTTGAATGAACTAGTCAAGGCCTTCATGAATTCAAAACCGCTGGCGTCATTACATTGGTCTCTCTCTCTCTCTCTCTCTCTCTCTCTTCAGTAGCTTTAGCAATTTCACTATGATTTCACTAATCACTGGCACAAAAGTTCACTTTTCCTTCATCTTCCATCATCTTGGTAGGGTTGCTGAAAAATCATGTAAGATCTGCCATGTACGTCAAGGGGCAAGCATCGCCCCAGGCACTGTAAAGCCATCCAAGAGCATCACTGATGCCACCGAGGTGTAGCGATACGCCAAGACGGTCTAAGTTGCATGGCAAGCTCCCACTGAGACCCAAAAAGCCAGGAGAGTTTCCATGAACATTTGACAGTTATATATAGTATCGTAATATTGTCATACAGTATCTATTTTCATATTGTCATCAAACTTCTATGACAATGATATCTAGAATGTCCACCTATGCAGCTATCCATGTCACAGTGAGGCTTACATCATTACAGGAGGGCACCACGCACACAAAAACAGATACTGGATAGACTTGATAGAATACAACNTGAGCAGGGTGTCCACGTTGTCATGTACTACCTGGCTATGGAGGCTCATGACAAACGCCGGTAGTGACCCATTTGACTCCGCATTGCACTTCTCAAAGGTGTCACTTAGTTCCTTCACCTTGTCATCGGCCGTCTTCATGTCCGCCTTGAGCTTGGAGATGTCTCTTTTAACCTTGTCCTTGGTGTCCTGCAACATCTGAGCGACCTCCTCCCTGTCGAGAAACTCCTGAGGGTAGAGGTTGCCGGTCTTGGCCTGACATTTTGCATTGGCAGGGACTGTCTCCAAAGCCTCCTGGGCGTATGACAGGATCACGCTCGATTTCCATCTGCCCAGGTACGCTACTTGTGGTACTTCCCATCCAGATCTTATGTATTCGAGAGCTCCCGTTCGACGGGCAGAGTGGCCCCCTACCTTCATGCCAAACAGGTGTGCCCAAGAAGCCACTACCTGGCTCTTCTCCACTCCCTGACCTGATTTCGTAACGGCCAGTAAGGAGTGTTGACCGTTGAACTCCGTGACCTTCTTAGCCAAGTCAGCCGAGACCTTGTAGGGACATTCGGACGAACAAGTGCCACCGCACAGGCACTGCAGGGTTCGCTTAACGCCCCTTGCTTCCGGGTCTGTCTTGGAGACCGGCCAGCTCAAGGTGACCAGTTTCTTTTCCTCATCCAGGTACAGGTCCTACATGGCCGCCTCAATCTCCCGGAGCATCCATACCATGCAAAACAAGAAAAGTTCGAAAGCGAACTTCACTTTGCAGTTGATGGCTCTGAAGCTGAGCCTTGGGCTGAGGACCCTCTTGACGGCCGGGACCTCCGGAGCTTTGTTGGGAGGGCCTTGTCCTCTATCCAAGGCCTTCTTACAAAGTTTGAAAGTCCTATCCATTGCCGGGCTCCAGCTGCCCCCCGACTCCACATGCCAAACCTTCGCCTCAATGACATATGCTTTGCCAGACTTGTAGTTGCTCTCCTGCAGAAGGGATGCCAGGGTCTTCAAGGCATCCTCGTCGATCAGACCGTGATTGAACTTGTCTGCGGCCCCCAAAATTCTCCGAATGGTTTCTCTCTTCGAAGCTCTCGGTGCGATAGTGGAGTTGGCAAAGAACTTATTCTCGATGGAGTGTCTGCCTTGACCGCCCGCCCCCGAGGCCAGTTCTACGGCTTTCCTCCGACTCGCTTTCATGCTGCTTTTCTGCCACATCTTCAGAAACGGCAAGTCCCGCCTGTGCCCGACGGGTTCCCTCCTGAGTTTCTTATGAACCCTGGGAGTTCTCAAAGAGGGTAGTGCATGAACTTCATCTTCCAAAATTGGACTGGGCAACGTCCTCTTCCTTGGAGACTTCAACCAATCCAGAGCCTGTCTTGCCGGCCTGATCAAGGAAGCCAGAGGGTTCCAAGGGTCGCTCTTCTTAGATCTCGGTGGAGATGGCGGGAACCTTGTATTCTCAAACTCCTCTTCCGTCACCTTTGACCCTTCTTCCTCCGTGAGATCCAGTACCCTCCCCCTCGGGTCCTTCTCCTCCTCCTCTTGAGCTACAAGTGGAAACGCCTTCTTCACATTCTCCTTTTCCTGATCAGGTTTGCCATTCCTGTCCTCTCTGGGCGTGCCCGCGGACCTGATGAAGAAAGCCAACCCGCTGCCAGAGCTGCTTCTCCTCTGGCCCCCGCTCCGCTCCAAAGAGGTGAGGACGGCTGCTGAGCTCGACGCTCCAACTTCTGGCCTCCTCCGCAGCAGCAAAGACATCGAATTGCCATCTGCAGGAACCAAAGGTTTACCAGGAGGCCCGTCGCGAGCAGCCAAGCCACTGTCCATGACAAGGCATCCGGGTCCCTAGGACCCTCGAAGAAATCCGGGGGGGTCAACTCAGACATGAGGCTAAACTGCGAAACCAAGGAAAGTTTACGGGACCCCCCCCCCCAAACAAAGCAACAACTGAAAGCCAACCTCCTGAAAGAAAACACCCAAAACAACTCACAATCCAACCTGAAACGGCTCGACCCCAGCTAGCTGCTTTTTGGACTCATCGGACGTAGTCCCAAGCCGGCAGGCTGCTGGCGGTCTCACCTACACCCCACATTGCGGGGTCAGTGGCCAAAGTCGGCAGGTGGTAGAAGTTGGCGAGCCGAGGTCCAGCTTGCTTTACCTTCAGCCCCTTCAGGTTCTTCGGCTTCTCTTCAACCTCCCACTTGCTTGGCCGGGAAAGGAAATCTGCCTCCACATTGGCGGCCCCCGGGATGTGTAGAGGATCCATTCGGTCTACTCCCACTTGTTCCAGGGCCAAAGAAATCTCTGCACCGAGAAAATTCAGGCTAGGCAAGCTCGCCGACAACTTCTGGGTGAGCGCTAGAGTGACAATGCTGTCACTTTGCACCACTAGCCGTACTCGGTGTCCATGGAACCTTGAGCCCCAAATCCTCAGCGCCACCAACACCGCCAGCGCCTCCAAGGTACCTTGAGACGAAGACGACCCTTTTGTAACTCGTAGGTGTTCTTCGTCATGTTGATCTACTGGGGAACTGAAAGCCTCGATCGCCTTGTGGTTGATGAGAAGGATGCCCCCGAGACCTTCAGGGCTGGCATCCACGGCGAACCTGATCTCAGTCTCGACCTCCGGGCCGATGCTGATGGTCCTCATGGGGTTGTCCATCGCTGCCAAGGCGAAGGCTGCCAGCCACGAGCGAGCTGCTTCCAACCTCTTTACTGCAAAGAGACCCCGTCAAACTCGGCCACCTCCCTGTGATTTACTCTGTGAGTCTTCTGCATCGACTTTCTTGAGGGTGCCATAGAAGATGGCCACCGTCCACTTGGCTCTTGGCAGGATGCCTCCTAACCAGGAGGCCTTGCCGGCTACCGACCGAAGTTCCTTCGTAGAAGCATAGCCCTTTCCATCCCAGTTGACCAGGATGTCACGAAGCTCCTTGAGAAATTTCTGAGGGAGGCCCAACACCAGCTTGTCCTTGTTGACCAAGGAGAACTTCACTCCCACCCACGTGGTGTGGACGGATCTTTCCCCCTTAGTGAGGGCCACTCTCATCTTCAGCGCCAGCAGGGTGTAGAGGATCAACGCCAAGTTGGAGTGCCTCTCCTTTAGCGACCCCATCAAGATCCAAAGAGAGTCATCAAGATAGGTCTGATGGGCCGCCACTTTCGGGTCCACAAAGCTTTGAACCATCCTGGACATCATGGCAGCCAATCTGCTGTACAGAAGTGGCGCTGTACGATATCCAAACAGCAGAGCCTTGAACACCAGGATCTCTTCCGGGACTGTTGAAGGGGCCATGGCGTGCTTGAGTTCCGCCTCATGTAAGGCATCGGATATATCCACTAATGCCATCTCAAGCCCACCATCGCTGGGATCCCAATCTCTTCCCTGCTTAGCTCTTTGTTCTCTGAAGGTGCGGACCGCGTCCAAAGGACGGGGTAACACGAGCTTTTCCGGGAAACAACTTTTTGAGTTCCCCCCCGATCTCTTCAAGTCGATCACTATCCGGAGTTTCTTGGTGTTGTCGGGGCGCACCTTGACCACCAAGGCCAAACGAGATATAGTGCCGTTCTCGAAGACCCTCAACGCTTCCTTCTTGGGAATCCTAGCCAAGTAGCCTTGCTTTTCATACCTGCAAAGTTCAACTTCAGCATCTTCTTTATTGTCTTCGACGGAGAGGTAGTTCTTGAAGCCCCTCCGTTCCAGCTCTGCCAAAGTCGTCACCTCCTGGACGTTAGCGCTTTCCTCGTCGAGCACCGGCGGGAAAATTCCAGAAGTCTCGATTTCTCTTTCAATGCCCAATGGCGCTCCCTCTGATAGCCACGTCGGGACGTGCCGTTCAGGGTCGCCAGATCTGTCTCTCCAAGCTCTCAGGAGCTCCACGTCCAGTGGGGTCTGATATGCCCCCGCTGGCCTAAGGAACACCTGTTTGTGTCTGCTCTCCCCAAACGTGGAGGCCAATACATTCCTCCATTCATCCACCGCATCATGGTGGATTTTACAAAGGTCCGTGCCGTAGGTCACCTCCGGGAACTTCGCGATAAAGGTTTGCCACCGTTGACGAACCCTGTCTCCCA
>DF240359.1:103372-124506 GCA_000507305.1 Breviolum minutum Mf 1.05b.01 | reverse complement strand
AAAAAAACCAGGGGCCTTTGAGAAATTGAAGTGAGGCATTAAATGGACGACATCCGCACGGCGGGAAAATGAGTCATCTTGGAAAATAGGGCCGTGAATGCAAAGGAAATCTTTGCAAATGATTTGCCTTGCTGATGATTTGCAACAAATACGGTTGCAAGGGCGTATGACGCGAACACGCAGTATGAAGAAAAAATCGTCATTTCAAATTGTGCAATTTCATTGAAACGAATGCTGACGGTGGAAATCATCGAATCGCTCTCTAAAAATAATACTGTATTTGAAGCAACCCAACTAATTGCAGACATTTTTGGGGCCACAACATGGTGGTGTGCGTGACACACCATTGGTCGGACGGAAACCGACTTCTCACCAGCGAGGTGCTTCCTGAAGGCGCCCTCCCCCCAGCAGCTCCGGAGCTGAGATGCATTTCCCTGAAGGAAACGCGCCATCGAATCATCCTATCGCTTGGGGCCAGCGTCATTTGAACGGGAACGAGAAGGAGGAACATGCAGGTGTTTAATGAAATGTCGCGGTGTATTTGTATTACCTTTGAATGCATATACTTTCAAGAAACATTTTCATTACATGTGGCGTCCACCAAATGTGTACCAGCAACCATGGACGCGCATATTTCAACATACGATGCTCCTTGTCAAGTAGAGTTCTGCAGGACTTTCTGTTTTTGTGCCAGTCAAATGCAACCCAACGAAAGGAAACTTTGGCACCAATATTTCACAAAAAAAATACACGAGAGGTGGAAATCATGGGTCCGTCCGCACATCGGAAATTTGATATTTCAGTGTTGTGGCCGCAACATAAACCTTACCCAGGGCAAACCTTTATGGCACCAAACCGTTTTTGCGTTCTTGGGTATTTTTGGCAATGTTTTTCAAATTAATGAATCTTGACACCAAATGGTTATGGGTATTTTGGGACAAATTTCTGGATTTGTTGTGGCATTCCTTCTTCGATTTGTTGCTCTTCGTGATATTTTCGAACATGCCTTTTGGATGGTTATCTTGTTCTGGATGCAATTTTCTCAGTTGGGAACCCTTCGTATGTTCCTGTTTGGGAATATGAGCTATGATAATTGGCGTGATGGGAGATCAACGGCGTAGATCAAGGAGGCGTATTTACATTCCAAATGATGCAACAGTACGTGAAACAAGAGACCCTTTGCCGCGAAGACGTTCCTCAACTACAATTCCAAGACCACGAACTTCCACAACATTGCCATACAATCCATTTCATCGTGCAGAACCTTCTATCACTGTTTTTCGTTAACCTGCCCAACACGATCAACTTGCCCAACAAGATCCAAAACCCACCTCACCGATTTCATCACGTGATGCCTTACCAATTGACGCTTCATGACCTTCCATTTGCACCACATCTTTACCACCAGCAAGATGTCGCAGAGAGCATCACAGATCCAATGCTCAGTGCGATGTGGCCGAATTGTCACAGGTAGGTCTTATGTTGAATGCTGATAAATCGGTGGTTTTGACGCCTTCGACAATCACGAGTGATCGTGGAATCACATTGAGGGTTCTGCAAGGCAACGTCGCGCAGAAATGGTTGGAACCAAAAAAATCGGACGTGCAATACCATCTCCAGCAAGCGGCAAAGGCGTACCATACCAACAAATGAATATTGGAGGACCGGAGGGTTCCGATTTCTCAACTTCTCCGCTATTTTGGTTCTGTTGTTTCATCGGTTGCGTGCTTTGCAGGTGGGCACCGCTCCATTTACCGGGAAAAATTAAGAACCTTGGACATTTCCTTTCGAAAATTTTGCCGGTCCATTGTCGGCCCTCGGCCGCATTCGCATGGCATGAATCTTGCGCCCTTGGAACCAACGAGCAGCACGTTTAGTTCGCGTTGCGAAGATTGACAGCTGGTCCTGAATTTGTTGTGTTGCGTATTGGAAACTGGCGTCTCATCGTGCACAACGCCCCATTCATCATTGGACATGAAGAGGTTGGCATTAGCAACCCATGGGGCAAAGACGGCTTCCTCGTCCAAAACGATGTGAAATTTAAGTAGGCGGGGTGAAATGTCAAATCATTCAATTCCAATGCGAAAGCCATCAGATTTTTTTTTGAGAACCAGTAGCTGAAGCCTTGTAGCCCTGTAATACCTCAGCTTTAAGGGTCTAGGGTGGTAAAATCCGTCGAGTCGAGTCGAGTCAAACCTGCCTGCCCGAAGGCGCCCCTTTAGGGCGCAAGGACAACAAAACTTAAACTAATTTCAACTCTCACCACTTCGGCCTCGAAAATTCAATAAAGGAGTCCATATGTGTCAGCCAAAAATCTGTCGGCATTGCGGTGGCCCTCCATTCTTCCAAATTTTGCCATCGGCAGTACATTTGTATTTGCGCATCCCATGTGTTTGTTGGTCTTCCAATTCTTGTCCGGCGTCCTGCAGTCCACGCAAGCGCACATTTCAACCAACGGTTATCTGAAAGGTTGGCAATGTAATTTGCTAATTTCCAATGTTGTTCCAGGCATCTCCGGGACCATAATTTGACACCAGCTTGTTCAGCACATTCCAAAACGCGTGCGTTCCACTCGTGAAGGATGTGCCATGGAGACGACCAATCTAAGCCGCCAGGAGGGCCCACAATGGCGCGCACAAGTTTGCGGAATTTGACGTCCAACTTGCGAAGGTCCTGTTTGTAGATTTTGCGATGGCCACTTGCAAAACAAGCAACCGGTGTAATCATAGCGTCAAAATAAGCTAGTCGTTGTGCAATGGACACACTCTTGTCAAATAAAATCACAGGCTCCAATTGGAAGACGCCCACGTCCACCCAAAGAACACCATGTTAGACTTTAAATAAACGTATTTTCGCAGTGCATGGAATATCTTCTAAGATCGTAAAATTTTGCTGTTCCAATGTTTCACTACATGCGGTACAATGGCGGCGCTTTATTTTGACCGGGGTTGGTCTCCAATGTTGTTTGGTTTTCAATTTGTGATTTTTTGGGCTTCTTGCTTTGTATCCTTCGGGAAGCCGCAGTTGTGCAACTTCAGAACCATCACTGAGCCAAGAGTTACGCAGGAACAGACGGCAAACGCGAAAAAAAATAGGACTCACGGGACCTCCGAAAAGTTGGGAAGAGTATGGAGAACAAAAATAGTCAATTTCAAAAATCGCACCTGTATTAGAGCCCCACTGCCCAAACACGAAACTATGGACAAATGCATGGTTAATGGGTGTCATGGAAATTTCGGAAAATACATGCATTTTTATGAGGAATGCCGATATATTGTCACATATATTGCTTAACATATTTAGCGTAGATGTCGTTTCGTTCAGCCTGTGCCCGAAACGGGCCGCTTGCGGGCCTACAGGCTCAACTCAACTCAACTCAACTCAACTCAAGTCAACGCAACTCAACGCAACGCAACGCAACTAAACTCAACTCAACTCAACTCTTTTGTGTACGTTCCTTGATTTTGAGGCAGTTCACTCTTCACACAATTCCCGTCCGAGTCAAAACTACGGTCCGCGAGGGACATGGGAAACTACTACAACCAAACATCAGCATTCCAAGCACCACTTTACAAGAGCCTTCTCATGAGAGCTCCATGTCTCAGATATGTCCGCCTGAAACCATGATGAATGGAAAATTTCCTGTGAAAAAAAATTCAATTCGATCATCCCAGCGTTTCGCTGGGCGACCAATTCGTCTGCGAGGTTCTACACAAAAATCTATTTTCCACCTGTGGTAGGGATACCATTCACTCCTAATAGAGGCCCAGGAATTCACTGCAGATGCAATCTTCGATGCAAAACAAAATTTTCCAACCAACAATCTCTCAGTCCATGGTCTAACATTGAATATTTGCTGTGCATTTTCCAATTTTTTGTTTATTTTTTGCATCAATGCATGCCAATCATTGTCCACCAGGGGTGCCCATCCAACACTTGAACGAAGCATACGGTTTCTCACCACTTCTAGCTCCCTCAGTTGATTCGAAGTCAAAGGACAGGTCATAAGGCCAAATACAATTGTGGGAGTGATGACGGAATCAAAAAGTTTCAAACGCAATCCCAAAGACACATGCCGGTTCAGAAGTGTGTCCCTGTGCTCGCTGAATTTCATCCAAGCGATCTGACTCCGATGTTGTATATCAGTTGTGTATCCACCATGAAAACGTGGGCTGAAACCTGCGCTTCTCAACAATGGAAATTTGCTTGCTACATCATGAGCCTTCCAAGCAAATTTGAGCAGTTTTCTCGAATAAAGGTTTTTTGCTCAAAGGTTTTTTGCTCGCGCTTTGTTCTTCAACTTCTCTCGCGTTCTCACCGCACGTTCACATGGAGCGCAGCCCGGCGAGCTTGCAGAACCCATGGGGAAAAATGGTCGCAACAAAGAAACCGAGGACCCAATACCAGCAAGACCTTGACTCCCCTTTTACGCCGCTTCTGCACAAACCTGGCGGCAACAAGGATGGCTATACACCCTTGCAAGATGATGAACAAGAATTGGTGCCTACATGCCCCCATCCAGGAATGAGCCCTGATTCAAGCGCAGTCACCATGGCAGGCATTGCACAACTCCTTCAGCAACAGCTGGAACCCATCACCGCCAACATCGGAAGTTTACAAACTACGTGTGAACATCTCACATCCAAGTATGGAGAACTCAGGGATGTAGTGGAAGCGAGGCTGCAGCGCATGGAGTCGCGCATGGACATGTCAGAGACACGGGTGGACAAATTGGAGGAAGTAGGCCAACAGTTGCAGGCTCAGATTTCGAAAATCAAAGATTTTGTGCGAGATGAGGTTGGAACAGTTTTGCGTGGACGGCAACCAACCTTTCACCAGCGAGGTGCTGGCTGAAGCCACCCTCCCCCCCACCGCCAGCCGCGTCCCACCCCGCCCCTAAGGAGCAGTGGCTTGGACTTGGCCGTGTTTCCCTGCACATCCGGAGCCGCCGGTATATAAATGGCACATGCCTGGAAGCTGCCCAGTAAAACAGCTCCAACCAGACCCAATGCGAGAAAAAAGCTGCGGGGGAAAAAAAAAAAAAGAAGGCTGATGTGCTTGCTGACAAGAATTTGGCGGACAAAAGGTCGGTCACAGCAGTCATTGGCAACTTGGAGGGGTTGAAATCATTAAGCTTGGTTGAAAGACAAACTGGCGGTATTGGACAGTCCGAGCCCAACACAGGTGTACGCCAAAGGCATGTACAAGGGCATGGTCTTTGCAGAATTCAAGGACGCATATGAAAGAGACATGGCCGTGACTTTGCTGAGGACAGCTGGTTTGAAGAACGATGGCAAGCAAGTGTGGGCATCCCAGGACCGTGATCCAGTCGACCGAGCCGCGCGTAACTTCTGTTATGGTTTGAAGCGGCTGTTCAAAGAGCACTGGGAGGTACCATACAATGTCAACATTTCAGAAGTTGCACCATACACTTTGACTGTGGGTGGGGAATTGGCGTTGACAGCCCACGTGTCCAAACATGCAGTTGATTATGAATGGCATGGGGACTGGTTGACCTGGAAGGAGCTTCATGACAGCCAGGGTGTCAAAGATTTGCTGCAAAAATCTGAGGATCTGATCATGCGTACATCCAAAGGATCCAAAGGCTCCGTGAAAGGAACGTCCAAGGGGGCGAACCGCCCATAGGGAATCGGGCACATGGGTATGGGCAATGGCGTTGTTTCACAGACAGCTGATGCTGTCAATTTTTCATACTGCATTCACGGATCCGGCAATGGCCGTTGTGAATCAGCAGCTGTAAACTTCCGAGGGGGAAGTTTACAGACCACTTCTACCAATTTTGTTGTTGCATCATGGAACATCGAAGGCCTCACAACATCGAAAATTGATGAGTTGCAAGTACATATGATCAATCGAAAGGTTGGAATTATGTGCCTTCAAGAAACTCATTGGACTGATTCTGCATATTTTGTTACAGATGCTGGNCTTTTGCTAGAACTTTGTGAGGCGCTGGACCTTGTTGTTGGTAACACTTTCTTTGCTCAGCCACCAAGTCGGCAGGTCACTGTGTACAATGTGGGTTCCAATCCATGCTCTGCATTGATCCCTGCCAATTTTGGACAAATAGATTTTATCCTTACCAACACGGATTGGCTACATGTATTGCAAGATGTGGCCTCTTGCATGGATATGGCTTTGGCATCACATCACTTCCCCATCATTGTGCAATTGGATGTTGCAATCCCAAAGCGAGTTGCCCAACCCCGAGTTCATCAATTTGATGTCGCATCTTTGGAATCCCATGTTGTCGGTAACAGGTTTCGTGAATTATTTCAACCCAAAATCCAAAACTTACATGCAGACCACCTCTCCACCAATGAGATGTGTGCTAACATGCGATTTTGCTATGAGAAAGTTGCTGGTGAATGTTTGCCAAAAGTTTCCCGCAGAGCTCGCAAACCATGGATTTCAAATATTACATTGCAATTGATTTCGGATCGGGATGTTGCCAGAGCACAGCACAATCATGAACTTGAAAAACACTTGACAAAAAGCATTAAGTTTGCGGTGAAGACGGACAGGACGCAATGGCTCAATAACATGCTTGCTAAGGGGGACTGGAAGGAAATCAGGAAATTGAGAAAGGGCTTTTGTCCCAAACAGGGACGCCTCAAAGATGGCCAAGACGTTGTGGAAAGCAATCTCCGGGCAGATGTGTTAGCCAAGCATTTTGAAACAGTGCAGTGGTGCAATCGTTTTACGACAGGAGCCAGTTGTGACAGACTTGGACCCCCCTTACCAGTCTCGCAGGATGACATCACAGTTGAGGAAGTGATTTCTGCAGCAAAAACACTGAAAAACCGGAAGGCAACGGGGAAAGACAACATGCCTGCAGAATTTTGGAAAACAATTTGTGTCCAAGACTCTCTATGTTGTCAGTGGGCCGTTTGCTTGTGCAATAAGGTGTGGTGCAGTGGACATGTTCCGGACGACTGGCATGAAGCAGTGGTGTCGGCAATTTTCAAAAAAGGAGACCCGGCTTCTTGTGAAAATTATCGCCCGATCTCACTATTGGCAATCGGCTACAAGCTGTTCGCCACAATTTTGCTTCGCAGATTGAAAGCAGCAGGCGCAGACGCAAGAATTTGGCCCACACAATTCGGGTTTCGAACTGGCCGAGGTTGTGCAGATGCTTTGTTTGTTGCAAGGCGCTTGTTGGAACGAACTTGCGCTGCAAAAGATGGTTCGCTAGTATTCTTGGCTCTCGACTGGGCAAAAGCATTTGATTCCATTTCCCCGGATGGCCTGATTGTTGCTCTGCGGCGCTTCGGTATCCCTGACGGTTTTTGCGCCATTATACGTGCAATATACAGTGGTCGCAGGTTTGTTGTGCGAGATGCTGGACATACGTCCGAACCAAGGCCGCAACATTCTGGCATATCACAAGGATGTCCATTATCACCTTTCCTGTTCTCAATCGTGATGACCGTGCTCCTCTTTGACGCGTCGGCTAAATTCGCAATGGAAGTTGAAACCAGGCAACCCTGTGTCCTTCCTGTCAATGAATTGGTTTATGCTGACGATACATTGGTGGTTGCCACGGACCCTTGTCGAGCAGAAACACATATGAGATGCATTGAAGCAATGGGAATGAATTATGGTCTTCGCCTCAACTGGAAGAAATGCGAGGTATTGCCTATTGGGTGCGAAGAAGTTTCCATCGCAGCCCCTGACGGAAGTTACCTTACATGCAAATCATCCATCTCATATTTGGGAAGTTATTTGGATGCCACCGGCGCTGGTGGCCCCGAAATCTGTAGGCGATTGGGTGAAGCCAAAGGTCAATTCGACAAACTGGCGAGTGTCTGGCGGCATTCTACCTTGCACCCCCAACAAAAGATCCGTATCTTCCAAGCTTGTGTCGTGTCAAAGTTGTTGTATTGCCTGCACACAATGTGGCTGAATAAGGCGGAACTACAGAAAATTGATGGGTTTCAAGCAAAGTGCCTCCGTTCTATCCTTCATATCCCACCTCCGTACATCAGTCGTGCTTCAAATGCAACGGTGTTGCAGAGAAGCCACTGCAAACGCTTGTCCANTGAATCCCATGTGTCACCGTACACGAGGCGAATGAATGAATGAATGAATGAATGAATGAATGAATGAATGAATGAATGAATGAATGAATGAATGAATGAATGAATGAATGAATGAATGAATGAAAAATTTCTCGAATAAAACGCTGGGATGATTGGAAGAACGTGGCTACGGATGCGGGCAAATGGATGATGGAGATGGATGACTTTCGTGAAATTCTGTACAAAGTAGTCGAGTTTGTTTCACAGATTGTTCAAAATTTCGAACATTTAGTACCGGTTCGCGCCCTAAACAGGGCTGCCTTTTCGGCATGCGAACCTCAGACCTCAGACCTCAGATATCCACCATGGCCCTTTTCCGAAGGTCCCCAGATAATTTTTTACCAGAATATTTATGATTTTGGTCTCCATGCAACACTTCAGTCCTATCACCACCAATAGCAAGGAACATTGGTTCTTTCAAAGTTTCAGTTGTCAAAATTTTGGTCTTGGAAGTGTCCAAATTTAAACCGACAGCTGCCAATTCCTCAACCAAGCACTCCATCATACTTGCAAGATCAGTGTCACTTTTTGCATACAACATCAAATCATCAGCGTAACGCACGTTTGTTAACAATTCATTTTGACCACAATGAAGTCCGCAATGTTGAATACGAAGCTTCCATTTTCTCATCGCATGTTCCAAGCCAGCATTGAACAGCAATGGGCTTAGAACGTCTCCTTGTTTCACACCGCGTTTGATTGGAAATTGTCGTCCTTGTGCCAATCCAACCTGATCATGATACAATGAAACCATAAGTTTCAAATATGCATGTGGAACCCCCTGCACCTGCAAAGCATCAAGCAACGCATTGTATTCAATACGATCAAAGGCTTTCCGCAAATCCAAACTGGCACACCACATCGGGACCGACCATTCCATAGATTTCGAACACACATTTTCCAAGACCGCGAAAGCATCATCCACACCAACAGAAGAACAAAATCCGATTTGGTCTTTGGATTGCTGAGCCTCCAATATTGGCTTAACACGCTTGTAAACTGTACGAGTAAAAATTTTGTATGTGATATTCAAAATTGCTAATGGTCGCCAGTTCCCAGGATTAGTAGGATCACCCGTTTTTGGGATCATTGAAAAAGTTGTTTGCTTCCATGTTTCCTCAATGTGACCATGAACCAGCATCGAATTAAATATACGAAGTAAATGCTCATGCAACTCAAGGCTCCCATGGACAAAGCATTCGGCAACAATACCGTTCGAATCGGCACATTTGTTTCGTCGTAAGTGTTTCAGTGCATCTTGTAATTCAACCATGGTGAAACGTTCAACATCCCGAAACCCAGTAGTTTTCGTTTCCTGTACCAAACTTTTGAGACTAGGCGATTCAAATCCCATTTCTGATGAAAAAATATGTTCCAAAAAATTCGCAAATTCATCTGGACCAGGGCATTTTTCATCGTTCCTTGTAGGGCCAGGATAAACTGGTGCACGGGCATGATGAGTTAAGCGGTCCAAATCTTGAACTCATCCAGAACATGTTTAATCCGACCATTTCTCTGCTCACGAGTGCCCGCCGAAGATGTTTCCGAATAGATTTGGATATTTGTGCCCTCTGTGACTTTGATCCCGTTCTCCTCCGTTCAGCCAATAAAGCATGAAAAACATCATCATATACTACTTCTTGTCCATAAGGTTCGTTTGCAGTTTTGCTCGTCATTGCAGAAACTCGACAACACATAGATTCCAATTCAAGTAGTGTTTTCGGCTCATGTCCAAGCTCAGCATGTAACATTTCATGATATGAAGTCGGACATCCGCAAGCATCCAGTTTAGGTTTCCAACCCGTTTTCATTCGATGTACGCCATGTGGCACCTTTTTGGGTTTATTTCCAATGAAGTATGTCGCACGCACAGCTCTATGGTCTGATCTCAAATCTAACAAATTTGTGGCACTAGAACCCAACAAACACAATGATCTCGACGAAGCTATGAAATCAATACGTCGTTTTATGCCCATGGAGCTGCAAAAAGTCCACGTGTCCTCCAACAGGTCATGGTGATCATCATCGTTTGTGACTAGCAGTCCAAACCCAGAACATAAACTTGCAAACTGCTCACCACGTTTCACAACATCAATTTGCAAATTCAAATCTCCTCCCAGGATTACACGACGACCATCTCTGTACGCACCATGTAGTGCACTATGCAACGGTTCGAAAAAAAAATTGCAAAGTCCTGCTCTGAATAACCTGCATGGGGGGCGTACGCTGCAATGATTCGAATTTTATTCTTGCCAATTTGGACATCTACATACAATACCCTTTCTGACAAAACAACATTTCGCTTTGCCCATTTCTTGTGTCGAACATGCATCAGAATAGCGACCCCTGCTGCACTTGTCCTTTTTCCAATACCAAAGCACATGTGGGATTGAACGCCATCATCAAGTTCAATAATGTCATGTGAACTCCTCGTCTCGCTGAATATGATGACGTCCCATTGCATGGAGGAAACTTCTGCCAACACTTCCGCCAGCCTCTCATCATGGTGTAACCTTGCATTTTTGGTATAAACATGAAAACTGTGACTAACTGTTGAATGTCCCTTTGATTCTACATGCATGTGATTTGCCGTCGGCTTATCCACCTGAAAATTCAGACTCACACCTGAAATGGGCGACGATGTTAATTTCCGTGTCATTACATATGACTGGGTCGTTTTTGATCATGGTGGGCATCATTGGCTGTATTGTCATATTTACGAAATGTGGCAGGCAATACCACCGCTCAACTGTGTAGTACAGTCAACGCCGAGGACGATGGTGCGGCTTTGTGGCATCATCAACACGTGGGTATGCTGATCTCCGTCTGCCTGTGCTGGTAGCCACTCGACTGTCCCATGCGGGGTATGTAAGTTGCAACAAACCGTGTCACTTCGGCCTCCATCATGCTGTCATGAAGTGAAGTGAAGTGAAGTGAAGTGAAGTGAAGTGAGATGAAACCTGTATGCCCGCAGGCAGCCCGTGAAGGGCACAGGTGAAAATAAAAAAACAAAGCTACACTTTGCACATTCCAATGCCCTTCAGATCGTCTTTCTCATGCCTAGGCACAAAATGTCACGAAATGCGGCATCAAATTTGACCACCGGCTTGCATCACGAGCCACATCCAACCAAATGCCCAACTGTTGATACCTGCAAAATTTTTGGATCATCGTGTCCCACGTGTTTCGTGGACGACCCGTACCTTGATGTCCCCTGCAGGTCCACGTCAGGATGCGGGCCAACCAACGATCAGGCGATAGATTCGCCGCATAATGTGCTAACTTCCAATGCATTTCCAGACAACGTAGTTACCAATGTTTCACCGAATATTGTTCAACAAATTGTACAACCCGTGCAACAGTGGCAGCTGGTGGGCCGACAGCGCTCCGAAGCAGTTTACGGAATGTCACGTCAATTTTGTTGAGATCTTTTGTCAAAATCGTCCGATGACCTGCAGCAAAACAAACCACTGGAGTGATAATTGTGTCAAAATATCGGAGTCTTGTTGCCAATGACACATGTCGATCAGTCAGTCTCCGTCGATATGCATTAAATGTCCGCAAGGCTGCTTGAAGGTGGAAATCAATGTCTGCATCATGGCAACCGCCAGTATGGAGCAAACACCCGAGCCATTTGTGTATAGAAACACGATCCAAAACATCCACTGTCACCCAAGAAGAATCGGAGTGCATGCACTCAATTTTCCCTTTCTCGCCGGACCGGTTTGCAGGTAAAAGTACTCGGTGATGTCCATCCGCTCCGTTCAAGCACACCCTATGGTTCGAGGCAGTCAGAAATGTTTCCTCTTTTTCCTTATGCCGTGTTTCCATGTAAAGTAAAGTATGGCCTGTGAGAACCCAGTTTGGATGGAAAGTAGAGGACCAAATCTAATGTACACACTATTCGTTTGTTATCAATTCCGACGGTATTTGCTACCCATTTCCTAGTCGTTCCCCCAGATTGACCACCTGGGTGCTGCAAACACCATTCGGTCAGGGTGCAGGAAAACACCGCATTATTGTTCGAGGGACCTTCAACATGATTTCCCACCGCCAGCTGAAAAAGTATGAATCCTGTGATTACACTGTCGAGTGGCTTGAAGGCAAAACATGGATGAGCAGTAGCACACTTATACATATAAAAATGATATTTTTCTGTAAAGATATGTATCTATATTATAAAAACTATTTATGTACAAATATAAATATATATATATATATATGTATCAATATTTATAGGTAAATAAATTGATATAGATATTTATGTAAATATTTAGATATATGAGTAAGATACAGGTGTATGTGTGTGCTACTTTGATACATGAATACACACACACACACACCCATACACAACAACACCTACTTCCAACGTTTTCCTGGATTTTTGCATTTGTCTCATGAAAATCTCGCAGCGTGTGCGGCCTGTTTTGGCTCAACTTATTTAGGCATTTGCAGTTGCCATATTCTGCATCACACGCGAGCCAGGAGAACGCACATCATGAAGTGCTTTCTGGGTTTTTGGTTTGGCCGCTTGGACTTTCAAATTTTGATAGCGCGTCAAAATCTAGATAGAAGCTGCGGTGCGAATGTCCAGCCGTGTGATTGCCCTAATGGGAAGGCAGGGCAAGAAAAGAGGAAAGGCAAGGCAAGAAAAAAGAAAGAGGACTAAGAGGGAAAAAAGGAAAAATCGGGGAAAGGGAAGAGGGAAAAGAGGAAACAGGCAAGGAACAAAAGGAGCGAAAACAAAAGAAAAAGGAATAAACAGAAAATAAAGAGAGAAAATACAAAAGAAATGAAACCAATATAAAAACAGGATAAAAGAAAAACTACAAGAAAAACATAAAGGAACAAAAATAAGGGAAAACGGAAAATAAAAAAAACAAAAAGACAGAAAGATCAANCTGTTGCTGTTGTTGTTGTTGTTGTTGTTGTTGTTGTTGTTGTTGTTGTTGTTGTTGTTGATGATGTTGCTGCATAGTTGCAGGTTTTGTGTTTTTTTTTCTCGGGGCGGCAACCGGGTATGAGTTAAACGGTTAAAAATCAATTTCTCATAAAGTCTCTTCCTGCCATTGTCTGCTGGGGAGACCTGCTTTGACACTGCTATCAACCAAGAGGATCGTCAAGACTTGGCTCCTTGGCGGCAAGACCAACTGGCTACTGTTGAAGTGCACCGGCAGCTTGCCCAAAACACCGTTGAGGTGAATCTCAATGGCGAGACGTATCCTGTGGGGATTTGGGTGAATGATTGGGCAGCTGGCTATGCCACTTCTATTATGGTACAGATTTTGGTCCAGGCCAATTATTTTGCTGGTTCTGGAATGCTGGTGCCTTTAGTAAGGCAATGTGGCAATGTAAGTAAAATCAAGTTGATATAGTACTATATTGAATATCCATATTAGTACGATATATCTGGGGATTAAAAAGAACTGGCAATATCTAGCCTCACGTAGCAGTTGTCAACTACTAAGTGGCTTGTTGTTTCTCCAGACTTACTATATTTCTTTGGATTGATAGAATCCACCGAAACCGACACAGTCTTTAAGAGACATTGAGGAATTTCAGACAGATGTATTGAATAAAGTGTATAAAAGTGCAATCTCTTCGTCAACTTCATCACATGTCTGTGGCCAGGAGATCATGGGCTACAACGCAGCACTCACCGGACCTGGTCCGGGTACTTCAGAGGGCTATTATGCTGTGGCAGGCTGTGCCACTCCCATAGACAATGTGAATAGAGGCTGTGGGGTTCCTGTTGCTTTGATTGCACTCCAATTATTGAAACCTCTTTTGTTTTCTTTTGGGGATGCGTGCTGTTTGGATATATGATATGCGTACTCAGGTGCTACTTTTCCCAGGAGTTCCAGCTCGGAAAATGTCAGTTACAGCTGAGGTCACAAAAAACCATATCAACGTGGAGGCCTGGATCTCGAACTATGATCCGCAGATAAAGGAAATGGAGCGTGAATATCCATCAGTGGCACCCAAGATTTTGGGCTCCATGGGGTATGTTGGCATTACCGCACCCTACCTTCCTACACCTCCACAGTTGGCAGCTTTCGAGGCGGAAGGTTTGGCTTTGGAGCACTACCGCAGTTGGAATTTTTCTTGGAATGAACCATCGAAATATTTCTCTCCGCTGTCTGAGTTCAACAGGAGTTTCCTAAAGCCATGCAATGCAACGCGTTTCATGTCAAGTGGCCCCATGAAGCAATTTTTTGAGATCAGTGGAGACGCTGGCGGTGTGGTGGTGAATTCCACTGACGGCACTTATTCTGGGAAGTGTCCGGATGGATATTTTTGGATGCCACAGTCCTGCCGAAATGATCCCAGCAAGTGTGTTGCCTATATCACAGGCGCCTTTGTTGTGGCAGGGTTTTTGGGTACATGTTGAAAATTCAAGTTGTGAGGGGCAGGAACACACACCTTTTGCATCTTGTGTTCATGCGACCTTCTCATGGCTATTTCCCTCGTCATCTTTGGGCCCAGGTGGCCAGGGTTGGGGCTTGGAAGAAATGATGCAAAAGTCCACGTTTTGGAACATGCCTATTGCCACGGCTGTAGCAGCAGATGCTTGGTGGTTGACTCACTGGGCACGGTTTGATCGGTTTGAGAGGTGCTTGTGAAAGGCGATTGGTGGTGCTTTTGTGTCACTGAGGATTGGGCCCAATACACGAAGCTTCCTCTGAGGCAAGGTCTGCTGTCAACTTGCATGGTTGAAAGTTCCGACAGTGCCAGAGCACCCAAATGCCCGAACGGGCCCAGTGATGAACAAGCCAACTTGTACTTCAGAGTTGCCAATTGGCGCATGATGATATCTTATTTGTAATTAGCAATCTGTCATGGATGTATATAACTGTAACATACGATTTTATGTAACGTATATATGTATGTGTGTATTGTATTTTGTATTGTATATTTCATTGTATTTTGTATTTGGCATTTTGTATTTTGCATCGTATTTTGCATCGTATCGTATAGCGTTGTATTTTATTGCATTGTACTGTATAGTAACGTACTCGAAAGTAGTTCAACGTATGAGCCTTGTTCAAGCTGCACAGTTTGGATTGCCCGCATGGAGCTGACAATCCTAGGGGCATATTGGTGGGGTACTTCGGGCCATGGCAACGTTGGAGCCATTTTTGGCCACTGAGTTGACTCCATCAATCACGCCCTCAGCACCTGCCCAGGACTATAAGTTATATATGTATAGATACCACATATATTAGACATATATCGCTATAGATGATCGAAAAAGCAAACCAAGATATAAACACATAAGTAAAAGAAAAGCATCTATGTATTAAACAGATGAAGTACACATACCCTGCATACTGTATACTGTTTGCAAATATGTACATTTTTTGTACGTGCAATGTTAGACATGTTACACCTATTGTGTTTGGGTAAGGAAGCAGGCCGGCAGAGATGAATGGGCAAAAATGCAGCCGAACTGTCCCGTGTGCCAATTGAACGTTGTCTTGTTGCAGGCACAATTGCACGTTCTTTTGGTGGATCCCTGATCCTACTTTTCTTGAGCTGGCCCCAATGGACATGATCTTCCCACCTTATGACGAGCGGGCGCAAAGGGCGGGTGATCGACGCTCTGGAGTCACGGGCTCGCCGATTGACAAGATTGTGAGTCAGGAGAGGGGTGCATTCATTGTGATTGCGACGTGCAGATATATGTAGAATAGTTGATTTTGAGGCAAGATTTCCTGACTGGGCCTGTAGCATGTTTTGTGCTAGTCTGAGTAGTGCTTGCTGTCAGCTTCGATAGTCCGTGCGTGATGGGGTTTCGGCAGTTGCTGGGAGGACCTAGCAATCCTCGGCCCAAGCGTGGAAGATTTGGTAAAGAGATACACTTTGACGCTGCTCGGTTGCAGTCTCAAGTCATGGCCAGAGCTTGTGGAAGGTGAGAGCCAAAAGGTTGGACTGGGTTCCAATTTTGAAAAAGATCAAGTGTCCATATCATGTGCCAAGATGTGCCTTGCACAGATACATGCTGACTGCCTTTCCAGCTCCCAGATTCTATTCGTTAGCTTCCAGAGGTTGGATCAGTTGAACGCCATTCTCCTGGAACAGAAGCAAACATCGGACTCTTGGTTCAACGTCACTTGCACTTGGCTTAAGAACAACCAGGACACTTGGTCCAACTGGATTCCTGACGCCAGTCAATGCTTTGCGGGCTTTGGGCTCTATGACGAGACCATGCAGGAATTCACGAATACCAGGAACACCAGCAACAAGATCGTGTGCAAGGCCAGTCCTGGGATCAGTTGGGTGTCTTGAAACTGGGCTGAAAAATGAAGTAGCGACTGGTGACCATGAAAGTGGTTGCGTACTGTGACAGTGTGCTGTAATTTCTCGCCTTGGGGGTTGCCATACCATGACATACCATGACATGGAAATTTGATGAATTTTGCACAATGGACACCGTCGCGACGTAGCCATAGATGCCATAGATGTATTCTTGCGACATCTTGTGACTACATATATATCCACGGGGAGCATTTTTTCTCGCAGGATTTTGATTTCATTTTGTTTTTTTTCTCGAAGTTTTGAAACCCAAAACCACTGCCACCGGTAGGCCTGCGTTTCAGGAAGCTTCTCCAAGGAATTGTTTGACTGGAGAGGTTTAACCTATGAATGCGTCCGTTGTGCCAAGGGCACCAGCCAACCCTTTGGAGCTGCCTTGGAATGCCCTCAATGTCAATCAGGCTGGGCGACCATCCCAAGCAGATCTTTTCACTGCGAGTCGTTTTCTTTGGTTTCCTCGTTTTCTTGTGTTTTCCTTTCACTGCAAGTAAGGTGAGTTCCAGCCAGAAGAAGGCAGTGCATCATGCAATCAGTGTGCTTCTGGGTCCTATCAGGACAAGTTGGGTTCGTTGGGGCAGTTGGGAGGGTTGGTAGCAATTTCACTTGTGATCTTTCTGATAAATCATCCATTCAACACAAAGCCTTTTTGGGTTGCAAGTTGTTTGCGTTTTCTTTTGAAATCCTGTTACCTTCCCCACAACAACAGATCATGACGTACATCAATCCCACTGAGTGCAATCTTTTGCACCATCTTTTGGACCATCAAGGATATGTGCATTCCCTCTCCAGACCACCCTGCTGACACCCCTTGCTGTTCACCAACATCCCTGTTGACCAGGATGAGCTTGGACAGAGGGCATGCAAGAGTTGTCCTGTAGGAGCTGTGACTCTGGGAGCTAGCCACTTGGATGATGCGCCAGAGCGCGAAGGGCGTGGCAGATGCAAGTCTTCGAGCGCGTTTCCCACTCTCAATGGGTTTGTAGATTTTTGAAGGGGATACTTAGGATACTCCTCGTCCTTCTCCTCCTCCTTGGGCTGTTGACCATTGGAGAGATGAGGTGCCATCCTGTTCCTACTATCACTCCTATTGCTAGTATTACTAGATCTGCTAGATCTACCAGTACTATCAGTCCTCGACACATTACATTTTGTATGAAACTTTATCCCGCTCTCTTCATTCCAACAGTTTAAGAACAGCAGCAACAAACAAGCACAGCATTTGAGCGACCACCAAGTATAAGCCCTTTATGTCATACAGATACACACACATATATAATTATATATATATATATATATTCGATATATTTATATACATGCTGGGTTTTGGGGCGATCTTGTTTGCTCATTGGATCTACATCAGATGATAGTACGGATTCAGTTCAGTGCCTTTGACCTTGAGGCGGAGGTGTGGGAAGCATTCCGCATTTTGTGATGTTCTATCAGTACGTTTTCTATGATGCTTCTTTCCGAGAGACGGATCAATAGAGCTCTACAAAGCTTGAATGTTAGATACCATTGTTTCATCATATTTGGCATTATCGATCCATCCATATGTACAAAGTCGGAATAACAATTGTACTCTAACATACCCAAAGCTATTCGAAATGATCCAAGCTTGATGTACTCAAACTGTATTGGCTATAGTGCCCTCTGAGCCTCAAAGGTCACGCCCATTTGTTCTATGCACCTGCCAAGGATCGGTTAAGTTGGCTGACTGCGGGTGCCCAGAAGATTACATCAACCTGGATTCTGCAGGCATTGCTTGGGTGAAAGACTCCCCGAAATGGAAGCTAGTTTCATGCGGACGTGATGCCAGAGATTTTCCAATAGGTCAGTTCTTTGAGTCCCAGCCTTTCCATATGGAGTACATGCATGTACATCAGTATATCACAGTATACAATGCAGAGCCCGTATGAGGATGAGGCTCGGCTACGAGAGTCAAGAAAGGGCAACACTTGAAATGCAGGTAGCATTCTACCGTAATTTTCCTCTTAAGAAGCAAGCTTCCCAAAAAGCAGGGATCATTTGACATTCAACAACACGAGTCCTCCCACAGCTGACTTGTCTCGACCAGGTATGAATTGCGTGAAATGCGGAGAGGGCATGACCTGCCCACTTCTTTCGAATATGGCTCCTTTGTGGTTGAAGACTTGAGACCCAAATTGAACGCTGTGAACAAGGTTGTTTCAAAAGAGATCAAGTGTTGTCTCATTTGCCTAGCAGTCTCTGTAATCTCCACACTAAGGCCAGCTTGTACAACGGCACCAGTGAGTTTGGAGATGAGTTTGTGCCACAGATCGTGGAAGGTTTCTTCAGTACGAAAGACAAACCCCGAGAGGCCTGACAGCAGAAAGTAACAAGATATAAATGCAGGAATGAGATTTGGAGGTTTAGGTTTCAGGCTTTCAGACGCAGGCCCCAGGCATTCCATTTTTTTCATCACAAAATCAGCTCCTGACAGCTGTTCTCTGTCTGTTTGGCAACGCAGATCTTCAAATGCCTTGAGTCTGTGGCCTGTCCTGGTGGTGTCCCTGGTTCTTGTGGTGGCAATCTTGTTGGAACCCCTTGCAGCGAGTGCACTCAAGGCTGGTAGGGTTGATTGAAGTATGTTGAAACCCAACATCTACTGAAGATTGACATAGCCACGGATAACCTACTTTTGCATTACATTGACACACACCATATACCTTCCCCTTTGCGTATTATTAAAGTGACATGTGATCCCATCAGAGCTGCACCAAAGAACACGCTACCAATGCTTTGTTGGTCGTCATTAGTTGTGATTGGCTGCAATGGCTCTCATTTGCCAACTGTGGCCACATGGCCAGGATTGATGTTGATGTGTGTTGATGACCTGTGTTTGCAAGACAGTCTTACCTGCCTCGTTTGGTTTTCGAAGGCTCGACTTGGACGGGGTCTGCCTGCGAAGAATGTGGTGTTTGGCGTGTGATTGGCTGGGATTGGGCCTCAGTGACAAGCCAAGGCTTACGCCAATCCCAGGGAAACAATTTTCGCCGAAAAAACTTGGGTGAATGACCTGTGCCAAGGACGAGGCCACAGCATGGTTTTACCTCGCAACTGTTTGTTACTGTAGAGGTTTTTTTAAAAACATTTCGTATTCATCTAGTCTTTGTGTTGAGGCCAGCATAGGCCGGCAGCGGCTACTCGTTTCCAACTTCACCCTCCTAACCTTACCACAATTATGTTTAAGGATGTTCATCCTTTTCCTTTGGCTCCTCTTCCTGCAACCAAAGAACAGCTCACATGCTGCCTCTGAAGTTGTTCAAGTGTTGAGAAGCTCATGGCCACTAAAAGAACCCTAGACCTTTTCCAAAGAATCATTGTTCTGAAGGACCAACTTCTTTAAGTCCAAATCCCGGTCTTTCGTTACCTTCAGATTCTCAGGTTCTGGCAATCATTCTCATCTTTGCCGGTCTGGTTCTGGCGTACTACCTGACCAGCAGTAAGATGACCTCAAAGGCTTCAACTCTCTTTGCTACCACAGCATCCTTTGGCATGCTGGCACCTTGGTTGGGTTGTCCACTGGATTGTAGTGGTGCTTGTCGTGCTTGTCGTGCTTGTGGTGGTGGCGACTTGCGAAACGCGTTGTGTTTGATGGCAGAACTCCCTATATCAGCGCCGCATGTTTTTATCGGAGCATGTAGCTTTCATGTGAGAGCATTTTCTTTTTCTTTCCATGGGATGAAGCAGTCGTTTTTTTGGGTCTTTGCAACGGAAGCAAGGTGGTCACCATGCAGAACCTGGGGCTTGTTGGCATGATAACCATTGAGTGGCCAAAAGAGCTTGCAGGACCGCTTCGTAGCGAAAACTGTATGGAGAAGACCAACAAACTCAGAGTGGAACGGAGGCAAACTCTTTAAGGAGGGAACCAACAGGTCACGACATGGACTAGACTATACATGTACGTACATACTGTATCTTGCTTTGACCCAAAAACATAGGGAAGACTGCAGTCCGACTTGCCAAGGTAATTTTGCAGAGCCCGATAAAGACTATTTGCCAGGTAAGCAGCAACAACAACAGGAACCACAAAAGAAACAATCAAAAGATCATGAAGACATTAAGATTATGATAGAAGAATAGTGTCAAAGATTTATCAGACACCTCTGCCAGACAAGCAAGCCCAATGAACACACAAGGAGGGGAAACCAGAAAAAACAAATAGGGACCCTGAAATGGAAGAATGAACGAAGGCACGAACATGAAACCAAAAAAGGTAAGGAAATTCGTTCTTTCCATTCAATCATGAAGCACATAGGCAAAATCACATCGATCGAAACAGGAGACTGCAAGTAAAATTGCAAAACATAAAAGATCCAAACCAACCAAATACATGAAGAAAACTGGAACAAATAGAACATGCACAAAAATGAAAAATCCACAAAGACATAGAAGCTAATCAATTCGCACAACACGAAAGAATAAGAAAAGGTCGGTGAGGACAACGAAAAATCCTCCAAAAAAAATGCAGTGGTCCGAATTCCGTGCTCTTGGAGGATTGTTCAGCATTTGCCAGCTTATGCTTTTGGACATTGACAGCTACGGATTCAGCTGCGTAGCAGGTGCGGCAATCAAAGAATAATGAATGATGTTGTTGATGATGTTGATGATGAATGATGTTGTTGATGATGTTGATGATGATGATGTTGTTGATGATGTTGATGATGAATGATGTTGTTGATGATGTTGATGATGATG
>DF240359.1:55872-100872 GCA_000507305.1 Breviolum minutum Mf 1.05b.01 | reverse complement strand
TGACGGATGCGGTCGTGTCCTTTTGCATCGTGTTGCTGGTCACGACCTCAACCCTCTACCTAAAAGCAGTGGCATCTTGGATGAAGTTATGAAGGGAAGTTAGGGGCCCAGGAGCGTTCTGTTCCAGTTTGACTTTTCATCCTTTGAATCCTTGGTCATTTTCGTAAATATCATTGAACTGCCGGTGACTGCCCGCACGCTTATGTTCCATCACACCTGTAGACCCCAATCTGAAGCGCATTCTTCAGCTCTACCTGATTTGGGGCCCGGCCAAGTTGTGCTTTTGTCGGGCAATTTTTTCACACACGAAGTCGAGTCGGCGGCCAAACCTTTTGTCAATGCTGTTTGCCCCTTTTGAAAAACCTGCAAGAATTTAGAGCAAAAATCCTTCCCACCCAAGTCTTTCAACAAAGCAAGGAAGATCACACTGGAAAAAGGCTCTATCTACTGACAATAGGCTACAAAAGAAGGCCACCAAATGCCGGGTTTGAAATAAAGTCTCCGCAAGCATAAGTTCAATCTGGGGGACAAAATTTGTGTCGCATTCTTGCCCGGTTTTGTTTCATTCATCCCCCAATATGAGCCAATTTTCGACGAAGTTGTTGTTTCAGCAGGATAGTGAAGTAGGATGTTGATCCAGATATACTAGATATATAAATTAGGTGGGACGCAAACGATCCCGTTTTGGCATTTTAGTACGCAAGTGGTACTGAGAAAGCATAGTCTTTTGGAACGAAGACTGGTTTCAAACAAAGATCTGTGGTATGTGGGGGAAAACAACAAGCAAGGACCTCAGGGTCTGACAAGATGTTGGTTCTCTCAATGTTCTAGATAAATCTGTGAAGACACCTTGCAGCCATCGTCAGTTTATCAAAGTGAAGTGATCATGGATCATTGAATCATTGACCTAAATTCACTGCATGTGAACTACGTGTTTCAGTATGGCAACCTGCACTTTTTCTGTGGAAACCGCATTTCGCAGGTAGGGCCCATGGCCGTCTTTGCAGAGCTGATTTCCACCGCGATGCTGTCATTGATTTTCGTGGCAATCACATTGATGTTCGTGATGACGGGCAGTGCGCTCTTTTACCGCAGCGCCATGGGTGGACAGAAGGCCGGGACTCGGAAAATGCTGCGAAAATGGTGATCCAGGAAGAGCCTAGATGGTAGACATCCTGTACATTCTTGTCTTTGATGGGAAACTGTTGGCTGACTGTTGGTTCCTTATCTTAGTGATATTTGTGAATTCATGTGAATATAATATAGATCCTTGCCGTCGAAGTCTTGTCTGAGTGTCTTCATGTGTTTATAGGTTCGTAGACGTTGGGAGTGGTTTCGGAACTAGAAGTGTGCTTTTTCAAATGAACGCTTCTAGCCTGAGAGTTGAATCTTGTTGAGATATGATACATGGAGTTGCTGAAACGTTCAGCATCTCCCTACTTTGTCGCTCCAATCTTCAACATCTAGCTACAATCTCCCCCAACCCATTGTCAGGAGTTTGCTGCTTTCAACATGGGATCGGTGCCAGCGAGCAAGATGATTGCCAAAGAAATGAAGGTTGCATGGGGGGGGGTTGGACCGCAAATGCGGTCCCAAATGCGGTCCGAGCAAGCTCGGAAAGGAATGGAACGGGAAAGGTCTTGGGAACCGGAAGGGCATTTTGGGGAGAGGTTGTTGAACAAAAGTCTTTTGGACCGTCGGCCTCGGCTTTCACGGAATTTGTGGAAAAAGGAACCTAGGTATGAGGTGTGAAACTGAATTTATGAATGATTGGACCCCAAGGGGCCATGATTTTAAAGGAAGACTTTCTCCATCTGGACTTACTCTAAAAGTTCTGAAATTGTTTGGGTATGAAGGGATCATCCATGTTGTTGGCTTGTCGATGGGTGTGATGCAGCCCAATGGGGGCCTTGTCGATACATTGCACATTCAACAATTCAACCTGCTAGATGATGGTCGAGAAACTGGAGAGAATTGAGCAAGAGAACTTGGAAGGGAGGCTGCTTGATTGCAACAATCTTTAGGTTGAAAACGATTTCGGTTGCACGGCCTCCAGGCAGGCACGGCCGTTGATCGTTGATCCCGACGTTTAAGGATCGGGGGCTTGGCAGTCTTTGACTTGAAGAAGGTCACAGGGGTCATTACACTCTTGGCCAACGAGGTGGATTGGTATTGAGGTAAACCCAGTGGGGGAAGAACCGTGGTAAACCTTACTAAACCTCTGACTTTTCGTAGGGTTAGATGTGTCACTGGCGCATCACTGGTAGGTTGCACCGCCTGCAGAAGAGTCCAGCAGCTTCATGTTCGGTCGGTATCCTGTCAACACTGAGCAGGAGTAGGAACCAGCTTGAATTTGCACTGGATGAATACATTATCAGGCATATATTTATTATCCCATATGTCAATAACACACACACACACATATATATATATATACATATGCATACACTCGTGTTTTACATATTTCTTTTCCAGAGGATATATGTAGACATATGTCATTCACACATTTTTTGAGATACAGAGAGCATATGCTATGCCCAGACTGGAGTGCCCACCTGTTCCAGACGTATTATAGGTAGATATAAGACATCATGTCACAATGACAAAAAGAAGTTTCACCCCACTCAAACGAACACGAAGTATACTCAACACGGAGAAAAAAGGAATCAAATGCAGTTTCAAGAATCTCATGCTACTCAAAAACTGGTATATCCCACTTTACCGTAATGTTTTTATGCACCGGGACAGATTGTGGCAACGCGAGCCAGCTGTGCTATTGCTGTCTCATGCTTCTGGTTTCCCTGTGTTTCTCTTGAGTTTGACCTCGAAAGTCCCGCATTCGAAAACGATAGGGCTGTTAAGCAATCTTCTTCGCATAGTGTCCTTCCTTTTGCAGAGTTGTTTATCTCTGAATTCTGTGGCATTCTTTCGCGGGGTCTTATCAAAGGGGACATCTTTCTTGAGAGTCTTTTCTCCATTTGTGTTCAGATGTCTCTTTTTGCCAACGTCGCTAGTGTCCCAGATGCAAGG
Source organism: Breviolum minutum Mf 1.05b.01 (assembly GCA_000507305.1). Classification (NCBI taxonomy): domain Eukaryota; class Dinophyceae; order Suessiales; family Symbiodiniaceae; genus Breviolum; species Breviolum minutum. Next base: position 97,842 of record DF240359.1, on the reverse strand, counting down.
TACTTTTAAAAAGCAACCGTCAAATTTGAAGTGGGAATGCTTGATTAGGAAGCAATAATGCCTGCCCTTGTGAGTAGGAGCCTTCTTCTCAAAACGGCACGCATGCTGCAAGCTGCCTTCTTTTCAATAATGTAGGTTTTGTTTGATTGAACCTCTCGTTTTTCAAATGCAGAAAGGGCCTTTTTGCTTGCTGATGCATATAGCCGCTTTTGGCTCACAATATGTCAGTCCATCCAACCGCCTTAGAGCAAAAAACAACTTTGTCGACTCAAAACACCCACAAAGACGACTATTTACATAAAAGAAGATTCCAGTGAGTTCCTTTTGACAAAGAAAAGCACTTTGTGGAAAGGCGGGTTTCTTCAAAAGGCTACTTTTCACAACGATCTCAAAGGAACATGACTCTTACAAAACGAAAGGTTTTAGAAATAGGACTATTTGGCATGCCACGCAGGCGCAGAAGCAGACTACAACCATGGTAGGATACAAGAATACCATGAGTGTGAAATGTGCTGAGGCGTATTCAATCCTCATCATTCGATCCTGCCTTAAAGTAGCTTGGCAAAGTTTCACTGGGGCTTGGATATAGATGCTGTTGCGGCAGGAAAGCTTTCAAGACGCACCATATTTGTGACTGTTACTGTATTGCTGTTGATCGTGGGACAAGCCGTATGCTTGTAGTTCAGATTTTGACATGGCACTTGAATGGTTCCGATGTGCTGGTGGGGTAGAGGAAATGAGGATGCTTTTGAAATTTCCAAAAAGACAGCAGCGCTGTAGAGCTTTGCAACTTTCCAGGTTTGCAAAAGCACATTGGGCCTCACCTCATTTTGGAAGGGTTGCACACAGTAAGCCACATGACAGGGGAATGGGTGTACAGGAGTTCTCACATCTCACAAGAGACAAACTTTGTGCCGCAGTTTGCGGCGCAGTGGTGTTGACAGGGTGCTCTTGTTGGATGCTGTTCAAGGTGCGGTTGCAGGTGCTGTGGTGGTGCTGGATGCCATGCGGGTGGCTTCTGTGTGTTGTTTAGGGTTGACATTTATATTATATGAATAAAAACCATAAAATAACATAACAACACCTTTGCAAACATTCGATCTGCAATCCATGCTGGTGTAATGATTGCAGGGAAGGGTTTAGTGACCATGAAATCCAACCACCCACTGAGGAAAAGAGCCGTGTCAAGATCCTCCGCAAGCTCGCGCACCTCGCGCGCCTCGCGCGCCTCGCGTGTACGACAGTCCACGCTTTCTGAGGTGCAGCTTGTTGGGGTCAACCTGAAACCTCCCCTGCTTGGTGAATACCCCACACAGGTGCCTAAGGAAACCAACGAAGTCAACGAAGTCGACAAAGTCGAGGAAGTCGATTTCAAGAAGGTGGCGAACAAAGAGCAAGTGATTGTGCTGTGACATGGCTGAGACCAAACCCATATTCTGTAATTTCTGTATTCTGCTTCTTTTAATTGCATTCCCTTTTGCTAAGCCTACTGCATTTTCGACACCATGCTTTGCAAGTTGCTTCCACATCGCGACACACCGTTACACTTACACCATTTTAACATATATATATATGCCTAAATAAATAAATAATATATATATATACATATCGCGTTTGGGAAGGATCCTTGTCATCATCATGCACCTCCTCATTGAAACTGTTTGTGAAAGTATGTCAAAGCTGCAGCTATTTATGAACACCTGGATATCTGAAGCCTTTTAATGCGGCACTTTGAGTTTGTTAATTACGATCTCTCTACCAAATGGTCATTTGCGATGCTGTTCACGGCGTTTTTGCTTTGTTTCTTGCCTTGCTTTTGGTTGCTATACTTGGCTCTCCTCATGGCTCTTGTGGATTTCATGAAGGGTATTCTCATTTGGTGTCCTCGAACGCTGCTTGTGGTCGTTGGTTTTTTGCTTTATTTCCTCTGGGTTTTGGCCACTTCGGGTTTCCTTTCTGCATGGCGGTTGCTAGGGAGGTGCCTTCTCTTTCTGATCCCGCTTCAAAACTGTCCGGACATAAAGAGGTCCACCCTGGCCAAATCGTGCAGTCATACATAAATCTGCCACAGACCCACTTGGCAATGTTACTGTTGCGTTAGCACTTTTCTGTGTTGCCGGTCATGTTCTAAGTCAGTGTTTCTAAGTCGCCCCTGCCGAAACGAGCGGAGCTAGCCCAGGACGACAGAGTGGCTCTAAACAACAAGAGCTTCTTAGATTCCGGTGGCATCTTCCCAGCATCTGGGACACTTGAGTGTGTGTCCAAGGCTGTGGGACACTTCTGTGTGTCCAAGGCTGTGGGACACTTCTGTGTGTCCAAGGCTTGTTTCTCCACAAGTTGAAGATTTGTGGAATGTGGCTGGGTGGCTCACATAATTAGCCCTTCGTTGTTTAAGCAGCGATGGCTGTTCTCCAGAGCGGCAAGGCCGCTCGCGTTTCTGTACCCTTCGTACATGCCTTGTTTACTGTTTCCTTGTTATCTGCGGACTGCGTCATGAAGCAGTCCCAGACATATAATTCTGATGCTTAGACCTACTTGGAATCGACCAGGAGTGTTTTCTAGACCCTTCTTATGTCAGTGAAAGAGACATTCTAGAGCTGTGGCTGTTGCTTTCATTTTTGTTTTGGCTTGCTATCATTGAAAATGAAGAAAAGACGGTTGGCAATCGATCCAAGCCTCGAAGAGATCCATCCATTGCCAGCCTTAACGGACTGGTGCCTGCTGAGAACTTCCTGGAGATTTACTGAAGGATAGACAAATAATTTGTTCTCTAGTATTAGGGAGCTGGAGAGAGAGAGAGAGAGAGAGAGAGTAGTAGGNGGGAGCTGGAGAGAGAGAGAGAGAGAGAGAGAGAGTATGGGGGAACACCGAGATGCTCCCATGCAACCCTCACTTAGATAGTGATAAGGGACATCAAGTGTCAAAAAGCCCAAAAATCCAAAAAGGATCGGGACCGCAGAGCACAAAACAAGCCAAAGACAGCTTTACAGCATCCGGAATATAAATTCATGGGTGTTGAGAGAATGACCCAAAAGCAAGGATCTTTTTGGCCTTTCCACAGGTTCTGGGACAGGTGCCACAGCTAACAAGCTAAGAGCAAGACAACACTGACCCTCCTTTTCCCATGGCAACTAGGGAACTGCGTCCAACATGTTTGGGACCTAGGTTTTTTGCGAACAGACAAACAAGTCAGTTGCTAACATCATATCCCACTCCTAGTCACGAAAACTTGTGACTGTAATGATAGAAGGCCCCTGTAGCTACTTCCCTTCAACTGTGATTGAAGTCAGTTGTGTGAGCGTCTAGGACTTTCTGTAGATAATATTTTCGGATATTTTCGGAGAGTGTAGGATTCTGTTGCGAGAGTTCTGATCTGGAGTCCCTGGAGGGTTGAAAGCATAGTGATGATGAGACTAATTTTCCTAAGCAAGGCTTGTGATTTCTGTGTTGTGCTGCTAGCAGCCAGAAGCCAGCAAGAGGATTTTTATTTCAAAGCTTGATGTCAAAGCAGGCTCCGCATGACGCAATGGATGACTGCAAAGCAGTCTCGGCAAAAGTGGTACCGGTAAAGAGGATCCAAACGCAGAAGAAACGCAGAAGAAAAGGAGGGTGCCCATACAAGGATGAGCAGATGTGAAATCTACATTGTCCTTCCCTGCCTAGATGTGCGTTGGATCTGCATTGTTACTTGCATTTCTTTGCATTGGCATTAAGGATTTTTGCTCAAGTGCCTGAGCAAAGCAAAACGGTCAAGTCGAGTTGTGAAACAGAAGCCATGCTGCGCCTGGTTGCATGCAGCTTGGCTGTAGCTTCTGCCTTCGAAAATGTAGGAGTCATTCGGGTACAATCTGGTGGCTTTGTTGGTTTCTGATGGTGGCTATATATAATTCAATTCAGTCATAGAGGTAAGACAAAACCGCAAGAGAGTGCCCTGGAACATGAAACCGACGAAAGGGTGCACGTCAGTTCGAGGAATCTATAGGAGTGCGTCATGAAACTGAGCATTCCCCTAGCGCTTTTCTGAATTCTGTTCTATACTGTTATAGTCTTCCGTTGGAGTGTTCTAGGAATGTATCGTGAAAAGTTCCTTTTTTTTTTTCGGGGTGGGGTGTGTGATCTCTTTCAAGGGGAACCCCATGCATCTCCACACACAGGCTTCGCTCTCCTGAGTGTGGCGGATGGAGCCTGTCTGGCAAATGCTACTCCGGCAGCCGCCTTGAAAAAGTTGGTGACTTGGCAGGTTGGATTTGTTGCTATTTCGGTGGTGCCTCCCAAAAAATGACTTGGGGAATCAGTTGTAGGCATGCATACCGTAATGAAGTACTACCATAGTCATGAATGTAGAGCTACAGATAGCTAGACTCTGTTACAGTTGTTAGTTACTTTAGTTCTTCAAGACTGGACAGGTGTGCTCTACAAGTTTGGGGAATTGAAATTCTCCCCCCATAAGAGCAGAAATGTTAGGGTTCAAAACTGTGAAGTGGGCAGCAAAGTTGGTGCCATGTGACCAGGTTTGATTTGCTGTTTGTTGAGTTCAGTGATAACCAGTAGGCTTACGTTCAAATTTTGGCCTCACACAGCAGTTATTCAAACTTGGTGGTCGAAATGATCAATTCAAGTTGCGCCCTGAGCTTGGCTGTTGAGCAGCTTGCATGTGTGAAAGATCAATGGTTGGTGCAGATGACTGAGCTGTCTCAGAAATTGATTGTTTCCAGGAATTCTGTCATAAACATAAAGAGGTCTAAATAGTAATTTCAAATCAATACAAGTGGTGAATCATTTGTTTGGGCATCCGCTGACATGGCTTTATGGAAGCGAGCCTGAGGTGAACCGAAATGGTGAGTCGTATCCTCTGCGGGGGCCTCAGCCAAAAAGGATGGAAATGGTTTAGTTTCAATGGCTGATGGAGTTTGTGAGATGTATAGCATTGGGAATGAATGCTGTTCTGATGTTAGGTCATGCCATAGAAGATAGGTGGTGGTTGGAGTTCACATGACATTCTGGTTTTGGGGGCCTCCTGGCTCCCCCGGTTCTTAGATCTATGGGTCGAAACCATGGTGACCTCCCACAAAAATGCTTTGCTAAGGGGTGTTTGGATCAACAATTGGGCAGCAGGAGAGGCAACGAGTTCCTTGGCAGCCAATCAACGACCATCCACGTCAGCAGCGGCGTCGGTGGCGGCGGCGTTGTGTTGCTGTTGTGCCAGTCCATTCCCTAGACTTTCCCTGAGGCTATGTGGTTGGGATCCTGATTGAGGCAAGGCGGGAAAAAGGGGTTGCAGTTTGTGTCCCCACATTTCCCCCCATGCAGAATGCATTATATATGTATGATTATGTAAGGATCCCGGGGGTAAGTTCCAGGCAGGTCCTGCAGGTTCTGGTCAAAGTTTCGGAGAAGGGACCGGAGAAGGTGAGGAAGGTTCTGTGCAAGGTTCCAGTCGGTTACCGTTCCAGATACAGTCTTGAGTCTTGGGAAGGTTCTCAAGAAGTCCACAACGCGGTATACTGCTGTATACTGTAATTCATTTACAAAAGAACTGGGCACACTGCATCAATTTTTGTATCTCTTTTACGGGTATCACTTGACCTAATGTGTGCAGAGTTCTGCCAGCCACCGGCCACTACCCAGCCACCAGCCGCGCAAATAGATTGACAATCCTCTTTTTTGCTCTAAACTCTCGGGCTTTCTGAAATCAGTGTCATGCTGGACATTCAAGACAGACCTAAGGAAGGATTTGAAACAAATACACCACAGACATACACTACATACGTACACAACATACGTAAACCACACACATACACTACATACATACATACATACATACATACCTACCTACGTACGTACGTACGTACCTACATACATACATACATACATACATACATACATACATACATACACGCATACACGCAAACATGCATGCATGCATCCATACATCCATACATCCATACAACCATACAACCATACATCCATACATCCATACATCCATCCATACATACATACATACATCCATACATACATACATACATCCATACATACATCCATACATATCCATACATCCATACATCCATACATCCATACATCCATACATCCAGACATACATACACACACATACATACACATACATACACACATGCCAACGTACCTACATAGAGAAATATTTAGAAATATGGACGGACAGATAGACAGGCGGTTTCAAGGGGATACATATAGACATGCACAATATAAACTGTTGGCCATGCACCTTTCACCTACGCACGTGCATATTCTTTTTTTAGTCAATGACAAAAACATACACACACGCACACACACATGCATATTTTCATGAAGAGATTCGTCCATATGGAGAGATTGAGGGAAGATAGGGATATGGACTTTGAAACAGAAAGAAGTACAGAGGACTAGAGATTTAGAGATATAGAGTCATAAAGAGGTATACAGAGGTAGATATAGTGGTAGATTTAGTGACAAAGAGACAAAGAGATAGAGATGTACAAAGATGGAGAATAGATGATTCCCACATGTGCAAAAATATCGAGGTTGTTAGAAATCACATGGTGCCTTCACCCTCAAACCCAAAATGGACGGTTCATAGGCCATCTTGAATGGCTTGAAAGCCATACTGTTCACCAGGAGATGTTGGGTTTCGAAGTGAACTACACTGGTCTTGGTGATGGATCCCTTGATGCTCTCTATGCCGTCACGGGCTGCAAGACTCCCATGGATAGCAACAACCGTGGTTGTACTGGAGCACCTGGGTTCGAAGTTGCGATCCTCAATCCCAATCCCAAACGAGTCATGACGAGTCATGATGAGTTTATTGACTTGACCGTTTCAGTTTCCGTAGTCCTGCTGTCATTCCGGCAGTTGTCATGCTTTGCGCTTTAACCAATGTACACCAATGTACACCAATGTAAGTAGCTCGAACTGCAAGGCTACGGCACGGACCTACCAATTCACCATCAGTGAATACGACCAATGCCGCAAAAACCCCGAGGTTTCCCATACCTTGAGTCACTTGAACACGGAGGCATGGCTAGTAAGCTATGCAGCGTCTCGGCTTAGTAAAGGGGAGATGCCTTGGGTGAGATATCGAAGAACCAGACCCGACTCCCCAACTCCTGGATCATCTTGGATTGTAAAAGGGATGACTACCTGGACTCAATTTCAAACTTGCCATTGCCTTCTTGTGCACTTGGTGATTACAGATACTTCTTTGCATTAACAAAAGCAGCTGGTCAAGACTTGCTATATTTATCTATTTTTATTATCAGTTATCATTATCATTATCACCATCATCACATACACGCATCCATTGGACCATGCATTGTGTTTTGGGTTTGGTTTATATTCTCTCCCGCCCTGGATTGTGTTGTATTGCCCGCTTATTTCTAATGATATACATGCAACATGTGTTTTATTCCGCGTGCAGGACGTGTGGGAGAATATTGCTACCGAGACTGAGACAAAGGCCACATCTCCTGTTGATGTTGGTTCCATGGGCTATGAAGGTGGCTTTGGTGGCTGAAAGGAGTGTGGAATGAAAGGTCCGTGGATCTCCTTTAGAGAGATATTTGAAGGGCTGTATCAATTCTGACGATCAAGTCAATACACCCAAAAAAAACAGTCAGGATGAGCTTATTTTGTTTGTTCCCAGCTTGTTTTGAAATGTCAGTTAAAAATTTGGGGCTTCACTGAACATGTGGTCCTGCTAACTCTTGAAGTCTGACTGTTTGAATCTTTTCACGAGGGGCAGAAAGAAAGGTGTACCTCCAATCCAAGCAGTAAATTCCTTGATATTTTCAAGGGCGCAAAGTTTTTGCATATTGACGGGCTACGATTTCCACTGTTGTGGTTGTAGTCATTCAGAAAGCCCCTTCCAGTTCCATGAAGTTGTCAATGATTCAATGGTGAATGTGGTTCATACTGTTGATGGAAGAAATCCTACACCACCTGGGATTTTTTGAAACCTTGTAAAGAATGGGATGAACTACCTATCAACTGATGCAGGATTTCAGCCATCAATAGTACCAGTGCCGTATGTGTATTGCAAATCCTGTCTCCTTCACTGGGGCTCTCTCATGTCATTGTCTTTGATTGATTCATTGATTCATTCCTGTGGTTGTCGGAAAACCCATGAGATACTTGCCTCACAAAATGGCAACTCTGCTGTTTGCTTCAAAACGTGGGTTTTGGTCAGCAAAAGGGAGGAGCCACCGTGTCCGAACCAAACGAACAGTGGACTGTATTCCAAGGCCGGGTCTCTTTCTACTTTGGTCAGGCACAGCTTGATCAAGCCTATGAAGCAGAAGGCTTCTAAGCTTTGAAGTCTACATGAAAATTATCGTTTTAGTTGGTGTGATGTATGAGCTGGAAAGCAGAGATATTCGAACTCATATTCGCCGTTCTGCATTTCTTGGATAGACTGACGAGTGGTACTCTGCCTCGACTCATTTGCCGTTCCTTTCAACTTCAGTGGATCACTGTGACTTTGAAGATGCTGTCATGGTGCATATACAGCATGCATACACAAGATGATATCAATGGAACCAGTCAGATTTCTGTTGGAACAGTGCTTCTGAGCAGAGCAGCGCAGTCATGATGCACTCCGCTAGTGGAGATTTACTGTACGAACTGTTTTTCCAGCAAAATAACGTCGCGACACCACCCAACAAGCTGTCGTAATTTCGTGGAGGAACATGATTTTTGACTTCTTTCTCAATGTGACCGCATTTCAATTGGCTGAAAATCACGAATGTGCAATGAATTCATTTCCCTGCAGCATTTATATGGATCCTTCAAGACTTTAGCAACTTTAGCAGGTTCACAGATTCTACAGCTTCTTACCCCTAACAATGTCATGTATTCATGTATGCTGGCAGGTTAATGTGCCATTTCTCAAGTATCCACTGGATTTTGCTGTATTGATGCAATTTTTTACAATTTTCATGTACGCCGCATACATGATTCATGATTTAAGATCATTTTACATGTATGTACTGTGCATATCTGTATGCCTATAAAGTATATGATATGTTTTTTCTTGTAGAGAGACTCGCTTGACTAATGCCGGGTTCCGATAAAATCGATGGGTGAAAGCTTGTGGTTACACAGATGAGTTTGGATCCAACAACATTTTATTCGGCGACTCTCTAGGTCTTGCCCTGGATTACTATGCCAATTGGGATGCGCGCTGGCGAAAGACTTGGAAATATTTCACAAGCCTCTCTGAGGTGGGGATGATATTACAATGGACAATATGGAGTGATGTACTAAAAGAGTTTTACAATTTATGTATATATATATATATGCAAATATCCTCAATATATCGTTAAGATTATTGGAAGAATCATAAGTGTTGAGTCATGCAAGCAATTTCAGGCGGTTATCTACCAGCAAGTCACAGGCTTTTGGCATTTGATTGTTCGTGTCAGCCCAGCCACAAAAACGTTTTCAGGTGGACCGTTCCCACGTCAAGAAGTGCCAAGATGTGCGCTTTACTGAGGAGACAGCTATGAAGCTGTAGGTTGAGGTTGGCGTGGGATGTTGTCAGCCCTTGGAATGCCGTTCAAAATTTGAAACATCGAGTCTATATCAATTAGAATCCTCCAAGTCCGGAGATCTAAAGAAGCGTGGAAGGAAGCGTTTGACGTTTCTTTTGGCAACTTGACTTAGGAAATTCTTTTCCGATGAAGGGAAGGAGTTTCCCGCACAAAGACTCTCAAATTGTTGAGAGTCTTGAGCTTCTGGCAGGGACGATCTAGCTTTGGGAGTGAGACGCAAGATGCAGAATCTTCCCTCTGAGAACTCACAGTTTTTGTATCTTGAAGACCTACCCTGCATTATCCTGCTAGGTGACTGGAGACACTGCAGGGGTGTTTGACAATGGCGGCACCACTCAAGGATACTGTGAAGATGCTTGGATCAAATTTCTCAAACTGTTGGTGGTGACAACCTGAAAGTGCAAAGACGAGATGGAGTTGGATGAAGAGAAGATCTCCTGAGCTGTGTTGGAAAAGAACGATTGACATCGATTGACACTGTAAAGCTCCAAACCGAAACGCCGTGTGAGTCCTTGATGAGACGACCAAATCGAGGACGGCTACTTTTGGCTCGCTCCGCGTTGCAGGGACAATACATCCCAGTGCACCTTGAGCTGCAGCCACTCAAAGGGGTAGTAATCACTGGATTATTTTCTTGAATCCAATGATTTGGGGACATGGCATCTGGTTTCAGACGTGCAGATTGTAGCTTCTCAATGATCGGAGATATGTAGATATACAGTATACAACTTGCTGGAAGGATCACTTTGGCACAAACACCCCTTTTGGGAGCAAGAGTCCTGATCTGAAGTTTCGTGGTATACGGTATGCTGATGTGAATTGATGTGTAATTCTTACTCCTAGAGCGTGCTATGTGTGGATGAGTTTGGGGGCACAATAATTTCTTCTCATGTTATAGGCGGTCAGTTTCTCAAATCCCGTGCAGTTAGCGTGAGCCTGCACCCCGGGGTTCAGCAACATTTGGGCGTATCGCGAGGCATTCCGTTCTTCACAGGCGGTGCAGGTTGGAACTTGGAGGACTCAAAGCTGAGACAACAGCAGTGTGGAGGGTGTGGAGTAAACCTAAGGACCAGGATTTGTGATCTGCACATATCTATTTAATTCTATTTATGACATTTCATGACTATATTTTTTTTAAAAACATATATTCTCATCATAAACATGTATCTAATATGTATTATATTTATATCATATATCTATAAGTCTATAGTTAAAAACCTACAGGTAGATATACACATGATCTCCGAATAACATGGTTGAAACTCGTTTCGTTGGCAGTGATCCCGAGCTCTTTGAAGGGTTGAATGTATCCTGGAAGTTCAGTGGATGCGCCAAAGTTTGTGATCCTCAATGAACGTTTTGTTCTCCCCGAAGATTTGTTGAGCTGTCTTTGTGATGGCGTTTGGCTGCTGTGAATACGCAGTCAACAGGACCTGCAGGTTGTAGAAACAAGAGTCTCCAGTGAATTTGTTGTGCTGAAAAACATCTCGAAGTCTTGGATGACCTCATGACATCCCATATTTTGTCCGGTGATCCTGGTAAACCAACCTTTCGATCTCTTTCAATTTTTGATCACCAGTCAACCAAGCCTTAGCATTCCTCCTCCAATGATAAGATATCTAAAAGAAGTGCTTAAAACGGGTTATGAGTCCCTTAATGAGATTATAGTATGCCCTTATTTTAATCTTATTTCTGAGTTGGGGAATGGTTGACTGGTCATGATAGTCATGGCATCGGTGCACAAGGAGTCCATGATGAAGGCGACGAGGCCTGGACGCGTCATTGCGAAATCGCCTCGAAGGTCAAATCTCTCATCGCAATGTATCGTGCTGCTATGCAGGGTAGTGCAGTCTTGGCTTTCGAAAGAGAAGTCCCCAGGACACGGAAATAATGAACTGCTGCATAGCATGCCTAGAGCCAAATAGCTATCTCTTGTGGTGCATTCTGGTGCCTCATCTCAATGCTCAATTTATGGATGTTTTCCCTTCGATACAGGGCACTTCCAGCTACTTGCAGCATCCCAATTTTGTTGGATTGACTCTGCCAGGTGGAATATGCCCTTGGCCGTTGCCGTGGCGGAAGATTGGAGTACGGCTCCAGGGAAGTATGCCAGCCCCTTTATTTGGTGGGTACCTTGGCTGTAGTGCTTGATTCTTCCTGACTTTTTCTGCGGCAAAAATCTCAGAACTGCGGTGGAGGAGTCCATACTTGTATAGCTACACTCTTTTAGAAAGCAGGTTACAGGTTAGCTTGTCATCCTGAAATCGCTTGGTGTCAACCCTTGGTTGGTGTCTACTCGAGCCAGGGGTACTTCCTAGGCCCCTCACCCCTGAAGCCTCACCAGCCATAGGGGCAGTTGTGTCGCCAGCCACCGCGCAGGTGCCAGATCCGACGCATTTGTCATTAGCACCACAAGAGGTGGGATTGTGGAGTTGCTGGTGACAGAAATCCAAAATTCTGGTGCAGTTTTCCATTGAGATCTATCAAACCCGGTGGTATTTGATGGAATTTTCAGATCACCATCAACTCGCTCAGGATTGTATTGAAATCAGTAGGATACTTTCTATCTGATTTGCGACTATTGCACACGTTTGTGGCAGGTGGTGTTCCCTTCATACAGCAAGGCAGCATGGGCGGATGGCGACAAGACTACTGGCTCCCAAAAAGCAATCATCAGCAAAATCGTGAGCAACTGAGCAGCATTTGATTGAAGAAACTCCCCCAGAGCTGATGTGGCGGTTTGTAGGTGCAAGATGCTTCTTTTTTATTATCACTCTCAGGTCTTTCATGTTTTGTTTCGCTAGATCCCAAGTTGCTGCTTTGGGAGGTAAAGATTTAGCGTTGCTGGCACCGGCAGTGCAGAATTTCATGGAGAATTTCAAGCTGGAGATGAAGATGCTCAACAGCTTGATGATGGATCAGCAGAACACAGGTGTCTGTGGGGCTGGGTATTCATGATTTGCTCCTTGTGACTGCTGTGACGCTGATGGTGCCAGGCGACACATGGCAGGTTGCAGCATGCCGCTGGCTGAATGGCAACCAAAACATTTGGCTTCTGGGACCTGTGGAAGTGTCAAAAAGTATGACAATGTTCAACATGTTTCTAGACTGGTGGGGATTTCAGTTCCCCTAATGGCTATCGCCAACCCCCAGGATGGGTTGGTTGCCAGATGACACCACTTGCTTCCCAACCTTTGGATCCATGGTGTGGTTGTGGGATAGAGGCTGTGTGCTGTCAGTTGACACTCCCAAATGCTGTTTTTTTTTTTTTGTTGGTGTATTTGATATTTATTAGTGTTCACATGCATCGTTAATGTGAAGGATATGACACACACACAACCCAACTTCTTGAAAGGCATTGATGAGCAGACAAGCATGCATGAATGTCGGACCATTAAGGACTTTTCGACATCCCCAGCAACGAGTTTGTGGCCGATCGATCAATCGCGGAAGGAAAGACGTCACTAGATGTTGTTAAGGGTGGAAGGGCATGACCGTGGGACCATGAAAGTTACACTCACCTGTCCGGAACCTGGCATGGCGAAGGGTGCATGATGAGAACATGTCAGAATCCCTTGGCTTCCGTGTACTTGTGTACTTGAGGCAGTTTGGACTGTCCCCTTCCAAAAAGCAATCAGATCATCTCGCAACTCTTTGGCTTAGAGCTTGCCAAAGGTCAAACGTTCAGACACCAGCCCATACTTTGTTACCCAAGGTGTCGAGCTTGCCCTAGTGGCACTTACTCCAAGCAGTGACTTGGTTTGGAAATCATAGCCATCCATGGCATACTCGTCATGCAGGTTTAATGCAACGGGGTTGACTTCTAGAATTTGCTTCAATTCTCCAACAGAGAATTCAAGGTTTTGATCTGTGAGGATCTGTTTTGCACACTGTTTCTGCATTGCTTCCCGACCCCCTTCCCACGCATTTTTTGATCGTCTCAGGTTGGTGGATGCCAAAGGTGTGACCTATATTTGTGAGGCTTGTCCAGCAGGCACGTCGCAAAGTTCTGGTGCTTCACTTCAGTGTGATGCCTGCGGCTTTGGTGAGTTCCAAAATGAGTGCCCTGGTTGGGATGCCGCATCGGATGGTGATTGGAAGTCAATGCCACTGGTACCTGCTGAAGAGAACGGAACCCCCCAAAAAAAAACACGAACCAAAATAACAAGAAAGAAACAAAGCAAAGATACAACAAAACACAAAATCAAAACAAAAAGCACAGCAATAATACAGCAAACAATGGCAACAACAAGAGAACAAAATACAAAACATGTCTGTATAACTACTGACAAAGCAAAAAGAAAAAGAAGCACACAATAACAAACAAGATATATATCACACACACGGAGAACAAAAAGCAGCACAAAGAGAAAACAAAGCAAATCATACGTGAAAACGTGCAGTCGTACATGCTGCATACAGTATACTAGTATACATTTACGTCTACATTCGTACGTAGATAACTACATACGCACATTTACGTATGCTCTCTGGACCCGTGGCTATAGGGCTATATATACATGCTTTGCCATCGCCTAATCTGCTGTCATTGATGATGGCACGAACTCCCTGAACCCAGGTTGGGCCAACAGTCATGTAAACGGTGCCCAGTTGGCAGATATCAAGATGCCAAGGGTGGTCCAGAGTGCAAGCTGTGCCTTGGTTTTTTTGAATCCAAAATGGGTCATGACAGGGAAACCATGAATTTTTAAACATTTCAAGAGCTTGGGATGATGTGAGTTTTTTTCCTTCCATGGAATTTGGATGGATTTTCTTGCGAATCGAGGTGCCCAGACAATGCCAAGACACTGGGCTTGGGACAAGTTTCCATTTTGGCCTGTGGTTGCAAGACAGGTTACATTGATACCTCGGAATTGCAAGGTGCAACGTTGAGAGGATTTGTTGATATGTTGCCGCTTTTTGCGCAGATGCTGGTGAGCAATAAACGTTCATCACAGAGAAAAATGCAGTCCAACAAACATCCGCAGATTCTTTGCATGGCTGCGTGAAATGTGAAAAAAGGAAGGTGGGGGGAAACGAAGTTCCGTTACCCCTCAGGAAAAAAGGATGCCCTTCATCATGTTTTCATATAATTTCAACCCGGGACTAACAACCCTCTAGAATAGCTGTTCAATGGGGGGCAGGCTCCCTTTGCAGTTTGCAGTATCTCATTTGGTGTTTTTTGTTCCAGAACAAGGGTTGACGGTTGACATGCGGGGTGAGGCAACCTCACTTGTCAGAAATGCCTTGATGGGTTGAATTGCCCTGAGTGCCTCGACTGGATCAGTACTCGTTGAGGCACTGCAGTCATTAAGACATGGCATAGAAACTGGATTTGAAAAGGACCATTGTCTTTGTGGTGAACTTTTCAGACCTTGGATTCAAGGAGTCTAGTTGTTTGGATCATTGCTGCACCTCACTCTCTCATTCCGAGGTTTGGCACGGTGGCGAGTTTCTGGGTTGATGTTAGGTGTTGGAAAAAAGATGGGAAGTAGAAAACTGGAGGTTGGATGCAAGTCGGTTTGGATATGTTTTTTGCACGAGTTTTTTGCATGTGTTTTTTTCCAATGTTTTCCATCCTCGGCCAAACTGACATCCAGTTAGTTTTTTGCTTCATGCCCAACAAATGTCAAAACCATGGCATGCCTTCTAGCGTGGAAAATTGAAGCGGTCCTGGTTACCGACGTTTTGGGGAATGACGAAGCACAGAGGTCAACCAAAGTAATGCTTCATCAAGTCATTGAGTAGGCTAGCCTAGCACGAACTGGATAGTTTCCTTTTCTAGAGACCCATTGAGGATGGCAATACATACTCCATACTCCTGTTTCAAACGGCAAACCAATCACCAAGAACGATGGATATTGTGGTGACTCTGTTGCCGAGGCCTGACAGCAGGACAGCATTCGTTGTCGGGTGCCGATGTGCCTTTGCTATTGACAGCCAAGCCGTCTGAGGTTGCTTTTCCGAGTGAGCAAAACCTCCTGAAATAGTGTCTTTGTATGGTTCCCCAAAGTTAGCCACCTCTTTTTTGTCTCATTGTACCCAAGGTGATACAGGATTAGAGCCACACACCAACCTGCGAAACAGGTGTTCTTACACACAATTTGATGCTGGTGAATTAGTATGTTGGGACTGTTTGGATTCATGGAGTTTGATTCAGTTTCAGAAATAAGAGACCTGAGCTATGTAATTGACAAGGATAAATTTATCTTTATACTCACGGCAACTGGATACTTCTGGTCGAATCATTCCAGGGTTTCGCGGCTTTGTGAGAGTATTATCAAAAATAATGACAAGATTATGGTATTTTCATGAGTTTGCGGATTTTGACTTGTTAGTCATGGGCGTGACGGCGCGAAGGTACCTGACGTCCAAGAAGGCTACTTTGTCTCCATCGACCAGCCTCTGCAGGAACATGGGGGGGAGATTTGAAGAGGGAAGAGGGAAGAGAAAGGAAGAACACAGGGAGCCCCATTCACCCGAACCTGTACTTTTCATGCTCGACAAAGAATGCAAGGAGTATAGATATAAAATGTACACATATATATATATATACACATTATGTTTTACATGTGTATAGTAGATATGATATACTATATATTGCTTTGGTATCTATTGATAGATGCACAGATCTCAATCCTGGGATTGTTGCGTTCGAGTTCCAAATTCCTGGTCCTCCACCCTTGGTATGCTCCCTGGACATCACAACTGCGTACTTAGTAATAGTATTCCACATACAATCAGTGCGACAAATATAAGTTGCAATACAACGCTAGACGGATGTGGGGGCTATGCAATGTGAGGGGAAGGAACCAGGAATGTGTAGCTTGGACCCCACCCATATATATATATATATTATATTTTGGGTCGGCAAGTATGGACATGTGGACCTATTTGTGGAAGGAGCTGGGAAGATTCTTGTGTGGATTTCTGTATTTGTTCGTGTGCTGCAAGATGGGCTGTGGCAGGTCTACAAGTGCGGCAAAATCCAGCACTGCCCAGGGGGCCTCCCTGGACAATGCAATGGGGGTTTGGTGGGAACTCCCTGCGCTGAGTGTCCCGCAGGTGTGGGGTTCATGGGTTTGTCGATTCACTCAAATGAAAAAAAAAAACAACCCAACCAGAAGTGATGAAGCCTTGAAATTCGATGATCTCTTGCAAGTGGCAAGAGACGGTTGTTGTGCAGTCTATTTGCATAAGACTAAGAGAGGGACCCTGCTCAAATGGCTCTTTGATTTGTTCACTTTGCCTCGATGATATCCTCATCGAATGAACTTTGAATGAGACGACATGCAAACGGTGTTTGTTTTTCGACCAAGCGTTGCAAGATTTCTGATATATGCCTACTAATGCCTTCGGTGTTCCGCTGAGATATGACCGAAAGCGGTGGTAAGTGCATTCAGTGTGAAGCCTGGAAACGAGTTGCGTGGGTGACTTGGTGAAGGGAAAAGGCGGATGATTCAGCCGACTCACCAGGAAGTGAGGCATTCTCCCTGCAGCAGATGTCTCACGTCTTTGTCATTGCAGCTTTCAAACAAAGGGGGCAAGGCATTTTTTGGATACCATGGGCAGTAGACATGTTCATAAGTCGGATCTCAACCTTGCCCCTCAGGGCCTAGATACATCTAGGATGTCTCATTAGAGGTTGAGGCTCGTCATGCTGGTCATTGTATTCGTGAAAAGTGTTGGACTGGTGGAATGAACATATGGCTGCTAGCTGTTTGACATCCCCGAATACCAAAATACTGGTACAATATGATTCATGACATACAGTAACATTTGCACACTTCATATATTTGCGCACATCATATATATATACATACATGATGTATTGTATCATGTATTATGTCATTTTATATGTGCATGCAGTGCACCAAGTTGCAGTATCACATATGAAGTACTGAGACTCCCAGGTACAAAAAATTATGCTTGGAGCGTGTTGGGCCCAGCATTTGTTTTTGCTTCTTCGTGCTCACATGCGCTTATTACCTCTTGACCTCCAAGGCCGTTGGTTGAGAGGGGATGTCTTTTGGGCAACCTATATTTTGGGAGGTCCTAGGCTCCATTTGCATCATCATTGCTCATCCTCATGCTGCACATCCTAATCCTTATCGTCATTGTCATTGTCCGTGTTTTTATCATCACACCACCACAGCCCTTGATCATCATTATCGTCTTCATTGGATTATTACTCATCATGAATTATGAGCATCATCGTCATCATCACGATCAGCAGTTGGCTCGAATCTTTGTTTCTTTCACAGTCTCGTTCATCTGGTCCGGCTCGTGTGTCGTTGCCCTTTTGGCGAGCTTGCAGCTGGCTTCTGAGCAATTGGGAATGTCAACAATTGAAATACGATGTGGCAGTTTGGTCTTAATGGCTTATTTTGTGCATTCTTGCATTTGTGTATCCGTTCATCTGTTTATCCACGTCTCACGTATCTTCTCCAGCTGTTCATGGTGCAGGTCACAGCAAAAGCCTCAGTGCTTTTCACCACGTCATGTGCTTTTGGCATGTTGATCCTTGGGCCTTCGGTGCATTGTCAGGAGATGTTATTTGAATTGAAAGGTCGTAAATAACCCTGTAGTTCTTAAGCTCAATCGGCACTATACCAGAAACTCAGGCTAACCTTTCTGATTGGGCAATTCCCCATTGGCTTAACGGGCTTGACTGAACTGATCATCGCTTTCTCTGGTCCAACTTCGGACAGGGTGGGATTCGAGTGGACATGGAATGAAGGGTCAAACCGATGAAGCCGTGGGTGCATGTGCAGTTGTCATTCAGGAATCAGTCTCAATGGCAACCATTGCCATTCTGTTTCTCTTTGAGAGCAGCTTACTAGATCAGACAATGGTAAAGGGTCCGGCATACATGACCCCAAGACTGTTTCGTTAATTCTGAAAGATGACCAGGCAAACTTGTGGTGCCGGTTTCTTTCAGCCCATCGGAAGGTATAGCCGCATCAGCTAAGGATTTCCTTGCTGCAGAGTATAGGAATCATTGGCATGATGACTGTGGAATGGCCGGTGGACGTGAAGGGCTTCATGTCCTTTTTCCAGATGCTTGGCCAAGGAATGCCATGTTATCTACCCCCACAAAGCGCTTGGGATGACGTATATGTTTGTGCGTCGAAAGAATTGACTGATCTCGCCGTTTCAAATCATGAGTTCAAGGGTTGTGCTGGATGTAAAAAGGCAGCTTGTATATGCTTGTATCAAGTCTGCATGGAAAAAATGAGCAATTCTAATGCTGCTATGTGCGCAGCAGTCAGAAACTCCAAACTCCTTTTAAGTATCTTGATTCTGATGTTCTTTTCACGGCGTGACATAGTGATGGGTGAGCTGCGTGTGGTGTTGGATCACTCGTACTCGTTGTGTGCTGAAATTCAGGATCCTTCTGTTGGACCTGGACTCCTTTGGTTTCGCCTGTGTGGCTGGTGCCAATACGCCCTTGCGCTACTCCGTCAGCGTCGTGGCATTCCCCTTGGGAATTGGCTGGCTCTTGCTGAATTGGGCCGTGCCTTGACTGCTGGGAGCTGGCGGATGAAAAAAAATCCGCCTCGTGAAGTCGTTGAGATGTAGAAGGTTACTTTTCCACAGCCGAAGTCTTGATGGAAGCCCTCTATGTATATATTCATAGTTGTGATTATAATCAAATATCCCAGACTTCGAGTCAGACAAAGGACGTGGCCTAAAGAAAAAAAGCATACACAATAATTATCATATGTACTGCCTGTACAAAAGGATGTATGGAATATGTAAATGGAAATCAAGATGGGGGAAAGGATCAAAGATAAAGAAACCAACACGTTTGCCGAGAGCGCAACTGAGGTGAGTCAATTGATCCCTCGGAAGGCCTGGGATAAGACCAAGACAGCCAGTGCCATCGGTCAGTTCTTGCAGGCGCGGTCAGTTCCCTCCGAGTTCCCCTAGGCAACTTGTAGAACATGACGTTGTTTAATGTAGAAAACTTTCGTTTTGAAGGGCACTTGAGGATGGATAGACTTGGTATGGCCTAGAATGGCCTCGATCCCAGATTGTGAACACCATGGTGCTCGGACATCTCAACCAAGTTTTCTTTTATGATTTCTAATCAATGCCAAGTCCATGTTGAACGTCTCATTGCCCCAGTTCCAAGTTCATTCCATCATATTCCATCCCTTCACCTCTCCAGGAACGTTTGAGAATGTAGGTACTGTAGATCAGACTGCAGACTGCAAAAGAGAGAGATCTGCTTCAAAAAATGTGTGGGTGGCTGGCTGTCCACTTCTTTTAGACACCAATCAGGAATTGCGTGGATCCAAGCGCAAACAAGTCGAATACATATCAATAGATATGCGCTATATGTCAAGCCTACAGGATGCTAGTATATTGCTCCTCTCCCTACTGTTTGTGCTTCAAATGCCGGGCATGAACTTGCAACTTTCACTCGTTTGTAGGTGACCTTCAGCACTATGAGTACCATCGCTTTGGCACCATTGATGTGCTACACACATCCGAACAAAGCGCAGAGCCTCCTGAAGTACCCAAGTGTGAAACTTGATTCAAAAATGATGCTGGTCCAGTTGACATGACTATTCACCAATTCTTCTTTGATCAGTTTATAGAATTCGTGTTGGGCACAAGGGTAATCTATCCTCCCTACAATTGATAATATGGCAGCACCGATGGCACCTCAACGTAGGGATTGGAAGATCAGTTCGGATTGCTTCCTGGCAGGTGGGAGCTATGACTCTAGGATTCTAGAGAGTGTGTATATACCATTTGGCCATCCTGTGTCAGTGTGGCAATGCCGAGGATCTGCTGGAGTGGTGCCGAGCACAGCGCAATGCTTGTTGCTGGCTTGCTGTTGCTTTCCATTGGCGTCTTCGGTTCCTTTCTGTCAAAATTTCACAGTCAGATGTTGGGCACCAGTATTTTAACATATTTCAACCCGGCCAAGCAATTCCAATCAACTTGCGAAACCCGGGATTGGGCTCCGGTGTCTTTCTCTGCGCCTAGGCTTCGTAGCACTCTGCACCTATGCTGCAGTGAAAGTGCCCCAGTGGAGCGCTACGGAGAAGCATCATCTCGTGCGATCCTTTCGCTTCTTAGTCACTGGCCTCTGAATGCTTCACCTGTTTTTTTCCATTGAAAGGCTCAATTGACGGTTGCTTTCTTATGGACTAAGTGAAAGATGGTGAAAGGTGATTCGGAACTTGGGCCAAATTGCGCACCGCAAAAAGCCCTTGCTGCAGGTCTTCCGTTTTCGTCTTGACAGCTGGTGGTTCGGCGTCCCCTTATTGGTGCGTGGGCCCATGCTCTCCTTGCCAATTGTCCTGGCTACGGACTACTCGCACATTCAGACCATTTGGGTAACCGCCATCCTTGCATCTTGGCCAACTCCCGACGTTTCTTGTTTTGATGCACCGACCAGTCCAATGGACACTGACAGCAGCATAGCGCTCACCTGTCAAGGCAATCTTTTTGACAGTTCAGACTTTGGCTTGGCCATGGAAGGCAGGGTACCGAGGTGGTGGGTTTTGGAAGAGGAATATATGAATTCGCATATGATGTAGAATGTAGATGTATCAGAAAATGCTCAAGGTCGGAGATGGGAGACTGGGTCAAGATGAGAAAGCATGCAGGCATTGGGAAGTTTCACACGGTGGTAGTTTCTGCCTAGAGGGGACTTAATTGCGGCCAGGATCATCCACGGCCCCCAGGTTTGCATTTTCAATTTAGCCAGTTAGGAACCGCGAACAGAACCTCGTAGTGTAGCTGAGATGCTGTTTTTACATTCTGATACCGCAATTTTCAACTATTCTGCTGCTATCCCTCAATCCCTCAACTTCGTTAAACTTGTCAGGTGCCGTTGCTGAACAGTTTGGATTGCTGGATCTCGTATTGCATCTTGATCTTAGTTGCTGGCTCTGCGCTTTACTTGAATCCAGTCTATGACGGAGCCACGGGTAGGGTGATGCCACTCCAAGTCGCTTTACCCGAGGTCCTGTGGGTTTGGGGTCTAAGTAGACTTATAGATAGAAAAATTGATAGATTTATATAGCTGGATACATGGACTTGTAATGTTTGCATCGACATGTTTTTTTATGGAGTGTATAGAGGGAAAGCTACAGATAATCAGATAGAGAGAGAATATTTATATAATACGTATGCATGTTTTCTGTGTTTTACATCGGTGGGGTTCACTATACATTTACAGCTTTGGAAGTTGTCAATTTGTGATTTTCCGAATCAGATCCGCTTGGTGTTTTTTTTTTTCCGGCAGGAGTCACAACCAGCTTTGTGGATGGATTCTCCATGACCATGATGGCACCTTGTCAAACATACGCTTTCAGGAGCGTCTGGCACAGACAACCAAACACAGCTTGTTCCACAACAGTCCAGTGACTTGGATGGTGTGTTACATGGGAAACAGATGATACAATATGAATGCGGTGAATACGTCTCATATTTTTCAATTACATTCATATATTTGTGTACATTTCCAACATGGTCCACTCAAGACCTTGACAATTTCCCAACTCAGATTTCGGGGGAGGTTGAGTGACCTCTCATCTTTACAGGCTCTGATGTTTGCTGTTGGAAGGGGCAAAAAGAGACATCACTTTTTTGAGCATCAAGACTGAGTGGCATCTCTTCGCTCAACATCTTTGTGCCCACGTTACAATGCACGGTAATATATATTTTTAGATATATCTGTGTATATCATACATGTATATATAAGGATATGCCGCCAAAATTACCGGTTTGCTCACCTCCGACGTACTTAAGGGGTCCCACGATATGTGCCCTCGATTTGTTGCGCGTATCATCATTTTGGAACACTAAAGGCACAGGGCGTGCTGATGTTATGACTTTGTTGGTGTAAATTTTCAGACCAAACTGAAGATCCAACTGCCTATTGCACCCTTTGCCTGGGTTTTCAAGCCAAGCTTTCCTATAGTTCACACCTGTCCCTCCTTCGCTTTTGCCGGCACACCATTTTTTGTGCCGGTAGCCAGCTGTACAAAGGTGTTGATCTTCAGCTCGATTGGGTTGATGGTGCTGATGAGTGTAAGTGCCTTGATTCATCGCGTTGCGATGGGTGGACACCAGGAGTACTTCTTCCTCAACCTGGGGAGACCAGGCATCCCCCGTTGGGTGGGCACTAGGAGTGGGAGTCCGAAGGCCACTCCTTCGCAGCCTTAAGGAAACCCTAGCACAAAGAAAGGAAGGGAAAGAAACCAAGGGTGGCAAAGGCAAAGACTCTATACAAAAAATTCATGCAAGGCATCCGTGCGGAGATATGTGGGAGAGGGAGGCAAAGACATTTCAGAAGGTCATGAAGTAAGAAAGAGTAGAGCGCAAATAGGGGAAACTCAAAGCATAGTGTATGAATCTGATGTGAAAAAAGCCACAGCGTGGAGAATCATCCAGTCCATCAAACAAAAGAACAAGACAAGTCTAAGACTCTAAGAGACAATTACTTTTAGCGCCAAGTCTTTGGCCTGCCTTGAACTTAAGAAAAGACTAGAAAGAGTCCAGGCTCCACAGCCTGCATGTTGAAGTCTGTGTCACTTGGTCCGATGTGATTCCACTTGCATTCAGTGAGTGTCTTGAGCAAGTACGTGATGAATTAACACGTGTAATCGTGCAGTGCTGTTTGTGGAGGTGCTGAAATCCGTGAATATACTTGTATAACTGTTATATGAACATATAATCTCACACACACACACATACAGTATATATCATATATCTAGATATACATACAAATATTATATATGTGTTGAATTCATTTCAAAGCACAAGGATTCCCGAATCACAACTAAAAGATTCATTAAAAGGTCCATTTTCGATTTTTTAGCCTGTTTTACCAAACATGTCCTGGCGAACTTGGAAATTTGGCCTTGGTTGTTGTCACCTTTCGATGGCAGTCCCATCGGCAGGGTGCCTGATCCGAAGTTGGTTGCCCAAAAACTGAAAGAGATGGGGGAGTTGTTGGCCGATATGACCGAGGAGGAAGCGTGCCAACAAATTCCTTGAACCCCAGTTGATGGGGTCAGTCTTGTCTTTTTTGTTTTTTCTTTGGTTAGGATTGTTGAGACGAATGTTGCGGGTGTGATTAAAGAAATTATATTCAAAAACCTTCAAAGCATCCAGTGATGACAGAAATCATTTTGTAATGGCCTTGTCATCTCATATTTGTCCTAGAAGGCATAGTTCTCGCAGAGTAACTTGTTTTCCCATGTTTCGCCTTCAAGTATATACATATTTTCAATGGTTTCGTCTTCTCGAAATCTCTATGTCTCTATCAAACTCAGCAATTGTGGACCAAACTTTTGGATGGTCCAGGGTGTTACATTGGGTCTCACCTACCAGGAGATGGAAATTGCCTTGGATGGCCTAGCAGTCTTTGACACAAGGAGACTTGGGATGTTTTTTAGAAAGCCCTCAAGTGAACTCGCATGCAAAAGGGATGGAAAAACAGATGAGGTAGTATACTGTATTACTATACTACTATACATCTACTTTACCATCTATGGTATACCAAAGAAATCTTGGAGCATGGTCCTAAACAAATCGAAGGTTCCAGTTCCAGCGCCAGGCGTGTGATGCGCTTCATGACCATGATGTATGCGGAGGTTTTGCCAAATACATCAGGTGTCAAATTCGGACTCCGTCACTTGGTCTTCGATGGGTAGTTTCTGGCTGCGGGGAGTGGTGACCTTGTTTGCGGTCTAGTGTTTCGCGCCAGCATCTTCTGACATGCCAGTCCAGAATCAATCCAGGCCTGAAACTCCTGAGAGCAGGATGTTTTTCTGGGTGTGAAAGTTTCATTTGATCTGTCAATAATCACTGATATATGCAGTACAAAGAAACTGGTCATCTAAAGACACGCTCGGCGTACTGTGTAGGGAAACAAATCACCACGGTCTATGTCGCGGAGGAACGAACTTGAAGACACCTAGAAGTCAGTCGAACGCCTCGCCCTGGGCTGCAGCTGAGGTGTCAGCTCTTCTTCCTTCGCAGGAACTGAGGACACGAGTGGTGGGACGAGAAGGTGAATCCCAACCATTTTAATTGGATGTATCCCTGCCCCTATGCTGAGCTGTCTGTTTGGGGCAAAGAAATTGCATCCATGCTGAAATCGCCAAAGTGAAACAGCAAAGGGCAGAAACAAAAAAGATACAAGCGCAAGCAAATAAAGTTAGTTGGGAGATCTTGAGATCTATCTTCATGATGATGACGAGAAGGAGGACGCCCAGGACGGCCGCACCGCCGCCGCCCACGCCGCTGCCGCTGACGACGACGATGGATGATGACGACGATGAGGGTGATGGTGGTTGTGATGGTGGTGGTGGTTTTTATTCGCATGTTCATCCATGGTCCCAATGGCGGGTAGCTTGTTACATGGTCCGTCCCTTTGCTCTTTCTGACTCTTTCTGCTGCGGGTGGATCGTTCGCCATGCTGGCTTTGCAATTGCTTTGGGAACGGGTTCAAATCAGATGGGGTAATGATGGTGATTGTGATGGTACCGGTACTGGTGATGATGAAGAAGATGAAGATTCCCAAAAAACGATTACTGTCATTGACTGTAATCTGGGAAGTGTTGCACTATCTGAATCTGAATGATTATGTATCATGTAATAATAAATGATGCATTCAAATCATTAGGATGGTGTGATGATGATTTTGATCGTGGTGACGTTGACAACGAAGATGTGCGTTTGTTTTGATGCATGTTCCTCTCGGCGAATGGAAGCGGCAACATTATATAATTGTGGCGAACTCCCGTGGTTGCTTTGCAACGATGGGCTACTTAAAGGTCCAGGGTACTTAGTAGGTAGATAGGACCACCTATATGTAAGTGAAATTCGAGAACTTTTGGCAAGACATATGTCTTCATTTTTTTGGGATGGTTCACGCGCACACATCACCATTTTCTCTTTGTCACAAAGGCAATCGTTAGATTATCCTGCCAGGATCACAGAGTATAGTAGCCATCTCTGACTTGACCGAGACGCTTGGTTACTGATACTGCAGGGATAAAGCAGGAAGAACCGTTTGAATATAGGGACACATCCTTTGTTAAAGATTATCACAAACCGTACCGCGGTACCAATGATTTTGGTATTTGGACAGATTAAAAAAAACGTTCCGCCAAAATTCCCCAAAACACAGTGATTACCGAGCAGGCTCTGGAGTACTTACTTACCATGCGCCAGTCTGTTATTATTTTTTCTTTATTTTGCCAGAGGCATAGATGCGACTATTGAAATTGGACTATTCAGGTTCTCGTATTGCATGATTTTGGTGGTTGGGCTAGAGGTCTGCAAATTAGGGCAATTTATTGGAGAAAAGATCAAACACTTCCTGCGAAATTAGTGCCATCGTTTGTCTGCGACATGGCTACCCGCAGTAGCAGCCGCGTTCTGCGAGTGCTACCAGTTCCAATCGTGGTGGATTTGTTTCATGAAATACCGCATCAGCAAGTCTTGCAGAATGTCGTGACAGACAGGAACTCATCTTTGGCAGCATGTTTCTATTACTCTTGCACAGGATTCCTTGGTTCAGATTCTGGTGCATCTCATGGGTTTCGACAAAAAGGCTAAATTCATATTATCTCTTTCTGCCTAATCCATGCGTTATTTCAGAACAATCCATCATTCCAAAGCCCTTTCAAAAGAAAGTGGCTTTTGTCTGCAAAGTGCAGCGGTTTCTTTGGTTTCTTCGCTACAGGTTTGGTCACCCTATGACCTACTCGATGGATTTCCAGAGTTTAAGTGACACATGTTTGGATATGTTTGGGATATTTGGTCGAAGACCAACCCAACGTATAGTTGATGTCTTTCTGTGACATGGCAGACGTAGAAAAAGGACTGAAAAGGGGAGCCTTCGCAACTGCTTCTTTATGGTCGGTCACTCAATGTACACAACCATGATCCAAGCTGACCAGTGCATTGAAATATAGAGTGCTGAAGTCAATGGACCGGTGGCAGTCCAGAAACGAACACTTCCAAGAAAATAATCTATGTGCATGAACCCTACAAAGTGTGGCGCAATTTGCCTGCTGCAAATTTTAGGTGCTAGTGACACGAATCTCATCATCTTAAGCTTTGCGGTCGTTTTGCATGTCGACCCAGTTTTCAACATGATCTGCTGCCACATGCTTCCAGAATAAACTCCAGTAATGCGGCAACATCCGACCGGACTGGAACATACAGTTAGAATCTGACGTTAGAATCTCAAGGATATCACCCTTGCAGAAAACCATGATTTCGTACCCCGAAATCGCAAACTGTTGGGGTGAGGGTTTGTTGTTTCTTTCTGCATGTTGTTCAGGTTGTCCTAACCAATGTCAAGGCAAGAATGCATCATGTGCCCATGGTCTGAGAAAGGTGTTGCGGTC
Organism: Breviolum minutum Mf 1.05b.01; assembly: GCA_000507305.1. NCBI lineage: Eukaryota > Dinophyceae > Suessiales > Symbiodiniaceae > Breviolum > Breviolum minutum. Next base: position 70,889 of record DF240359.1, on the reverse strand, counting down.
CAAAGACTCATCAGCATGTGCCATTTCGAATCACGAACGTTATCATCCCCCCTTTACTCTGCATATTTTTTGGTGAAAGCGAATCATATCAGGTGGTCATAGTCCAGAAGCATGTCCCTGCCCTGGTGTTACCAGCCCGTGCACTACAGACACACCCACAATACTCACCCCGCAAAAGTGCATCAAGTGCTGGAAGGCAAAGAATTCCATTTGAGTCCACAAGTCTAAACAAATGCTGTGCCCCTCCACTAGCCTTGTGTGATGTTTCAGTCCAGAAATCATCAGCTTGCATCGCGTTCCACACACGAAGCATTCACGAATGTTATCATCATTTATCATCAACCTTCCACTGGGCAGAAATCCGATAATTGCTTTCCCTACACGTGTTCTGTCACAGCGAGAGTGTTCATGATATGATTTATTCGAAAGCATGTTTTGGTCCAAAAGCCACAAGTCTTTTTTTACCCCAAACACAAACCTTGTGGAGTCATTTCGAGTCGATAAAATCTACGAAAAAAATGATGAAGCGTTACTTCGTTCAATTTGGATTATATCTCATTATATAAATCTATTTTCCTGATTTAAGCATCCAAGCTCCTACAGGGATGATAGAAGACCTTTTTTTAAAACTTGATGTCTCAAGTCCAAGTGGAACAGTATTAGAGCACATTCATGAACCAGTGTTTTCAAGAAGCAGATGCAACTATATGGGTGTTTCCTTAAATGGTGGTACCCCCAAAACACACCACAATGATCATTTTTAGTAGGAAAACCAATGGTTGTTGGGTACCACCATTTTAGGAACCCCCCATATATGTTTTTAAAAAGAGTTAGTAAGAGATAAAGAAGTCCTTTTCCTCAGAAAATGGATTTTGCATAGACTTTGCATTATAAGAGCAAACCAGCTTGCACGAGATAAAGGAGCAGTTATTTGCCGTGGTAATTCACAATCAGCAACAGCTATCCTTTTTGGTATTCATTATTGTAAATGTTAGATTGAAGAAATGAAAGACTTCTTTACCATATTCATCAACACCTCCATTCTATATGCAAAGCAATACCCTCTTTGCAGGTATCATTACCGACGCGCCCACCCTTACAAGGACTTGTTTTCAACATGACATGACAGGAAGAGCACCACTACCAACATGCCATGCCACCAGGTTGAGGTTTTTGAGTTTTACATCATAGTAGTACTAAAAACTACCTGTCACATTTCTTGAGGTTTTCAAGGTAAGCTATAGTTTTGAAATTTTTATGGTAGGGCACCAGCATCAACATACAACGTTATCACCTTTAGCCTTTAAGTGTTTACTTGCGGGCGAAACACTCCTGACTGGAGCCCCGGGCCCCAATCCACCATGCCCACTGGCCGCCACGAAACACTCCACGAAAGACCTTGTTTTGTCCACTTGACCGGGAAAATTTGGGAAGCCACCTGAGCCCATAATATACAGAAACTGGTGATCATTTTGACAAATATGTTTGTGAAGGAGATGACGTTTCAACAAGTATGTCATCAAGTGATAATGTAAGTGTCATCAAGAGCCGAAGGGGTCATAGGAGAAAACTGGACATGGGAAATTCTACATACTTATCAGCCCAACGATGAAAACGAATTGAAGAAATATTGTCTAGAAAATTTGATGCACGAATGGACTTGCATTGGATGTGGTAAGACATTGACATTGAAAATCCAAACTGTCAAGAATGCATGTAAGGTGCATATATACAATATATATATATATATATGTATATATATATATATATATATGTGCAGCCTAAGCTAGATCATGTCGCAAGAAATGTCTAAGATGGATATACGGTGCCTTTGAGAAAAAGGCATATGATTATTGAGAAACCAAGAAAACAAAACGGGGCAAGAAAGCAAACAAGCAAGAAAGAGGTCTATGCCGTTCATCATTCACTTGAACAAAAGTGAGACAGGCAAAGTCATGCTTAGATTATGTCACATTGAAACAAATGGCAATGGGATCGTAATGATACCGGTAAGCTTCTTTGTTCATCCACTAATAAGTGCTTGTAGAGTTTCGGATCATCTTTGTGATTGAGACAAATAGATATTGCTTATGAAACACACACGAGTATGGAACATCCTGCCATAAAGTTTCTGCTACAATCAAAAGAGGCAAACATACCAGCAAAAAAAGGCAGGCAAGTGATAACAAGCGTAAGCCGGCATCCAAAGTATTCACGAAGAAATTGTCATCGGAAAGAAGCACCCAAGAACACAGAAGCTTTGCTGGTGAAAAGGTGAGAACAACAGTTCCAGAAGAGGTGAGACAATGGTGGTGAACACTTCCGTGATAAACGGTAGGGCTCCGTAGGGGAAAAAGAGCACAGACGCTGTCCAAAAACCTTTCAGGAACGACGCCAATCCATTTACATGGTAAAGGGAGCCGTATACCGAGAAAAGGGTTGGAGCTTGTTTCAATTAGGAAAAAAGAACAGTTCAAACAAACACTTTTTTTTGGAAGAAAACGGAAACATGAAAAAACAAACCGTTCCAAAACAAAACTTTCACCGCTGTGACTCTTGGCGATGTCACCGCATTCCACCAAGTCGCCTGTTTCCTCTTAGCTCAACAAGTCACCTTTGTGCCAGCGGGGTAGCCAGCGGGTATTGCAATTGACATGTATCTTTGCTTCACTGGAAAGAATGTCGTTTTTTTTTTAAAGATAATTGTGACAATCTGAGGGACTCCAGGCGGACATGTTGTACATGTTACACCCCTGAAGATTAACATGCAATATTATCATGGAGGTTTGGAAGATCCTTTTCCTCTCTTTATACATGGGTGATTTGTAGGTGAACCATGTTAATCTTCCAGGGTGTGTCATTGTGTCATGTTGATATTTTGCATTTTTGCAATCTTGATTCAAAAAATGAGCCCTTTTCTATTTGGAGCATCCGTTCGCATCCAGTTTCCTTGAGTTGGGCCACGGGATGAGTCCACCAGAACCAAGGCCATGGCTTCAGCGCGAGGATCACCTATTCGGCCAGTGGTTTCAAGGGTCAAGTTGCCACAACCAGGTCGTGGACAGGTGCGGTTGATTTCTTGTCCATGTTGGTGTTTACTTATATAGGGGCTTGGGTTGTTTTTCGCACAAAAAAATTTTGAGCCTCCATTCGCTGAAATGAAAAAAGTGTTGACTTGCAACGGGTCTACACTTACATTGACAATTGTCATCAAAGATTAGAACATTGCCCTTCCAATTTTTTTTTGAACTTGTGTGCCAACTTGCCCCGACCCATTTGTGTTTGAACTTGTACATAATATATATATCTCAAAATGTCTTCGAACTTCTTGCTTGTATGAGGTCCTCTGCAGGCATCCTGTGTGTCTGAACCTGCTTCTCAGCTTGTCTCCGATTTGTGTGCTGCGAAGTTGATCCAGCTTTACCAACTTGTTTTTGTTGCTGCTGTATCCTCCCTGCTTTTGGAAAACCATGCTTTCTGATAACATGGATTTTCGCCTTGGTGGAGAGCAAATATATAACATGGTTTTTCGCCTTGGCTCAAGCTCTTTTGGTATGTCCCATTCTGCGGACGCACCGGTTGAAACATGCAGCGGCATTGAAACCCTGCTCGTAAGAGCGGGAACGGCTGCCGCTGTTCCATCATCGCAACTGCTCAACCTGACTTCCTGGTCCTGGGCGCACAGTGGGAAGCGTTGGGTAGTGCTGCCCAACCAGATAGCCTCTGAGTTTGATGTCAAGAAGCATGCATTCTGGAAGGAGAGAGGGGACATCCTGATCGAGTCGACTGGTGCCAGCAAGGATGAGCCCCGACTAGTTCCTACAACAGTGTGGGCTGATACGGTCCATGAGGCACAAAATGGCAGGAGGCTGGCAGCTTTGCACATCAGAGCCCTGCTGGGGCCCAAGCCCAAGCATTTGAACAAAGAAGAAGCTAGGAGCTCAGTAGTGAACCTCTTGGTGCTTGGGGCCATAGATTTCAAGACGCGCTGTCAAGAGATCAGGCACACTCTGCACTGGCAGCCGCTTGCTCAGTGATGAGTGCATCCAATAATCCTGTTACTGCACGCCACAGAGTTTGGATGGTGCTCTTAGATGCGGGCATCCGTGGGTCCAACACTGCCACTGGACACTGGGAAGCCAATGTGAGAAGAGGAGCGTGGCAGCTCGGAGCTTTCGGGCTTTTGCACACTCACTCTCGGGAGGATGTTGACAAGTATTTGGACGGTGTTGCCCCTGGTAGGAGCACAGCCAAGGCATCCTACTTTGATGACCTCAATCGAATCTTGTGGAGCTCCAAACTGCGGATTCTCTGACTACGCCTTAGATATCAAAAGTCTTCAGCCCGGCAGGCAGTGACAGGAAGGGGCTGGAGATTACAGGGCTTAGGTCACAGCAGGGACGTTGCGAACCTTGGTGCTGCTGTTCATGCAGTGAGCAAAGCATCGGGTGCCGGTAGAGTCGCTCAGATGAAGGGACCCAGGACTAACCCAACAGCAGCAGCGGTAGCCAAGGGAACTTTGATCGGAGGACGGACGAGTCAGATGAAGACCATGATACGGGAGATGGACTCTGACCCCAACGCTGCGATTGACTCCCTTGATGAGGAGTTGCATGAATTCTTTGATGTGCTGGATGGCTTACTTGCTTCAAATCAGTCAGGCCACCAGCAACCTGAGGATGTTCCAGAAGATTTTCTCCAGACTGCTGAAGAGTATATCAGTGGAGATTGGACTGATGACATTGATGACGATGTTCGGGATAAATTGCTGTCCCGAGCTGAAGCTTGCATGGTAGCTGTCGAGGCGGGGGCTTTAGAGGGTCAGATGGCTGGTGGCCACTCTTCACTGCTCTCAGGCTTGGTGTTTACTATTACCAAGATGATGCAGGTGGACATGGACTCAGTGGAGAATAGCAGCAGGCTAGAGCTGGTTCGATCGGCTTTGGCTCTCTTCAAGTCTTTCCAGCTCTACAAAGATTCTATCCACGTTGTGGTCCCAGGCAGTGGTATCTTTTCAGGAAGCATCCTCATCTATCACATTTCTGGCTTGGTCATCATCAAGGACAAGATGATTCTGAGCCTGAGCATTCAGGACATCAAACGAGTTTGCCACAAACGCTGGCGAGGTCAGAAACTTTCTGATAGTGATGATCTGGCTCCTCGAGCGATGCAGCCACTCAGATATGTGGAGTTGCTTGAGATGATGATCACTGTCTATAGGAGACTGGACAGTCGAAAGAAGGCCAGATTCATGTATAGGGTCAAGAAGCTCATTGGCGTGGTCAAAGCAAGAGCTCTGGGGCATCACCTGTACAAGCCTGAGGCACAGCAGGCTGCTGAGAGTCAGTTCCAGGAAGAATTTGGGGAGGGGATTTTCAATTGGATATCTCAACTACCTCCAGAGGCTGAAATGGGTGGCTACAATGTTGGCCTGGCCAAATCCATGAAAGGGATCTGCATAGCTGGCAGTAGCGCAACCCAATTAGCTGGCTCTTGGCTGCAGAAGGTTATGAGCGATGTCAAAGGGACTGGTGCTGGCTTTGCCGAGCAGGATGGCCGGGTAGTTCTGATCATCCTGGCTGCTTTGCACAGAAAAGTGGATGATAGAATGCACGATTGCTATGAGGTTGCTCCTGGAGCCCCTCCTTCAGTCATAGCTGCAGCAGGCAAAACTGGAGGTATTGGACTTGTCAGCAGCAGACGCTCATTTTCGCGAGGTCCACAGCTACTCTCATGGCGGTGATGGTGCAGTCATCCAAACCATCGAGGCCTTCCTAGGTTACTCCACTGAAGTGCTCATGAGTAGAGACGTGTCCTACAGCAGCGTGCCAAAACTCAGAAGCTGGTTCCAAAAGATAGTATCCAAGCATGAGAACAAGGAGAGCCAGAGAGCAGTCCTGGATGATGCATACATTCCGAAGAAAATCAAAATAAGAGTGACTCTACATCTAAGGGGTCAGACAGGGTGGATGGACACCCGACTGTGAATGTCATCTCCTCACAAGCAGATGTACAAACTTCGGAAACACCATCAGGCTGGAAAGCTCATGGGACTTCCAGAGAAGAGGTAATCAAATTCATGGCACCACAAGACACCATTGTGGGATTTGGCTGACTCTGTCATCCTATTGGCGCATTGCTCAGGGAGGTTTTCTGGTGAGTGGTGCCAACCCTGGGGGGGTCACGGCTCAAGGAGAGGCCAACTGTGCCTGGTCTATTCTCAACACAGCCAATAATGTAAATTTCCTCGTTCTGGCTAAGACCACAGCTCAGGCAAAGCTACCGGCTGGTGACCGTTGGAGAGTAAGACTCATAGCAGCATCCTCATGCGTGAAACTGCTGCACATATCTTTTGGTATTGCCCTAGGTGGAATTCTGTACGCCAAGAATATTCACCCCTTTACGACTTTTTAGTCTTGTAGGTATTCAATGGCCTAAATGTTTTCTTCATTGTGGTTGGATTGAACACTCTTATGATTATGGGATTTCACTTCTCCTTGATTTAGGCATAGCTTATAATGTTCAAAATTTTGTTCATGATACTCACCACATGTATCTTAAAATCCTTTTGTCCCGACACACCGCCTCTCAGGTACTTCGATCCACTCCTCTTACCCCACCTCACCAACCCACCCCACCATCCTCCCCTCACACTATTCTCTCCTCACCTTCTTCATGTGTACAGCTGCCAAGAGACGTTTCACCTCTTTCGTCCATGTACAGTCCAGGTTAACACAACCTATTAAGCCCGTGATTTGAGAGCCAAAAAAAAATATGATGGTTTTCCTGCCCTGGTATGTGGTTGGAAGTTTAGAGACTGTGTCAGGTATATCTGGTTTTATGTTGGACTTTTAACCCTCCAAAATCTGTTTGCATAGAACCTCCACCTCAATCACAGACTCATTGTTATGTTATGTTTGTTTGGAGGGGAGTATCTTATTGTTTCAATCTTGATTTTCTACATGAATCTTTGCTCATGTGGGATGCTACGTCCGTCGAAACTTGTGGATCCCTTTGTAAACAAAACGAAGGTCGAATCTTACAACTTTTTGTCGCAACAAGCAACAAGGGAAAAAAACCTAAGGAAAACACAAAAATCCCTTCCCAAACATCCTAAAAACATGGTTCCGGGTTGTTTTTTTGGCAGACCGGAAACACCAGACGTTTTCCCAACCCGCCAGATGCGCGTGAGCGACATCACCGCTGGGTCCGGCTGCGCCGATCCCCAGAGCCGCTCGGGCAGCGCGCGCTCGGCGGCGCGCTCGGTGCCCACGCCGGTGTTGGATGCATCTCCAGGCCGGGCCAGGGCGTGGAGGGGTTGGGGTCCGGAAAATACCATTTTGAAATGGGAATTGGATTATCTGCAACAGAACCTTAAAGTTTGATATTTGGAAATATGCGGATATTCTATCATGTCCAGGATGCCAGAAGCATTGGTAGTTGCATGTAATTTTTTCAGGTTTTTGCAACCAAAGCTAGGGAGATAATGAAACAACGATGTACCGACCTTGGAAATCAATGATGACCATGTGATTTTTGGAAGCATCTAACAATCTCTGCTATGCCAGCTTCTGTTGCTTTGAATCTTAAAGGGAACTACTCTTTGTGAGGTCCTGTTGTGACTCGGCATGTCCGTACACCTGAACTTCGACATGGAACTACCTTGGAGAGCATCCACTCCGTACACTCGATGCACTCCATGCATTCAATGCACCGCTCGAATTCTGAGATGCTGGCTTTTTGGTGGCAAATAGTGCAGAGCTCCAGGGAGTATTGCACCATTTCATGGTCATTTGTCATGGAGAGGATTTCAATGCATTCTGATGCAAACATGGGTGAACAACTTGATCCTGGGATGGACATTGCTGTGGCAGAGGTCCAGGGCCCTCAGTCTTGTGCACATGATTCAGGTGCGATCCTTGCAAAGAACAGAATCTTCTCAAGGACGAGAAGAGCCAGTTGCAAGAGCCTTGCTTAAAATTGTAGGAACATTGTTACAAAGAAAGGACCTTGCCTTTGGAAGGGCAGACAATTTGAATTACAGAGAAGTGGTTGGAAAGACGTGGAGAAAACATCTTTTTGTCTTCAAGATGGGGCCAAGAAGCTGGGGATCAGTTGAACACTTGCGAGATGTTCGTCGCATGAGGCGATCCAGGCAGTGCCAGGAGTGCAGACTTGCATAGCACCAGTTTCGAAGCGCTCGGGGAACTCAGAACACTGATGCTTCCCAGTTTAGCCATAAGATACAGACAAAACTAAAGACCTGAAGAAAACTGGTTAAATTTCCGAAGAGAAAACAACAAAAACAACAAAACAATACCTGAAGATGGGCACTTGAGGTCCTTACCGGCCGCCAGCGTTTGGATGCCTGATGCCAACCTGCCGGACCTCGACCTCGGTGACCTCGCTACAAAGCCGCCTGCCTTGCCACGGTCCTCGACCACGGAGGCGTTGCCACGGGCCCCGCCTTCGCGCCAGGCGACGCGGACGAATTCACGTGTCTTGGTCGTTTGAACGGCAGACTTTCGAAGATTTCTTACCACCTTCCTGGAAACTAACATATCACTTCCCAAAGGCTTTTTTGAAGATGATTTTCCGTGAGGGTAAAGCCTGTCCAGTTTTTCTTGATGAAGTGTGGGTTTGGACGCTGTCAGGGCGGTTGGCCATCTCAGGTTCTTTGAGGGGGGGCTCCAAAGAACGTCCGCAGTCCGAACCACCACATCAAGCCAAGTATCCGAACTCTGGTGGTCGGTTGCCAGAACTGCTTGATGAGATTGAGGACCATCTCTTACAACAAACCGTCAGACCACCTGCTGATGCCAGTGGTTGGTTGAAAGAGACTGCTCAACTGGAGATCTATGCAGAGGACAGGTTTGTTCTGGTGAAGGTGGCAGAATGCGCGAATTGTGGCACGCAGAAAATACCTGAAAGAACAATGATTTGAAGGAAATTTATCTGAAAAGTATCCTTTAGTGGGTTGCTGATGTTTGTTGCTTGTCCTGAATTCGTGCCAAAACATTTTGGTAACCTTTGCCACGACTTTCATTCGCAGGAGATGCGGAAGTTGTTGCAGACCTTCAAGGCCCCGGAAGCGGCACCCCCTCCCCGCCGCGCCGGTCGCCGGAATGACCGGGGAGTGCATGCGAAACCGTTACGTGAGCTGTCTGTACTCCGTTGGGGGTCTCAGCTGTTTTGCACTGTTTCGCTTCTCCTGATGGTGGGAGACTTGAAGCTGAGGCGGAGATAAAGAACTGCGCTGGGCCAGACAACAACTGAAGAACTGCAACTCAAGCGATTTTAGTTGGGAGGCTGAAAAACTGCACATCAGCACATCTATTCTATATGGATCTCCACCTGTTGCAGACCACCCTACAAAAAGGTATATAAGTTGTCATAGTTGTCAATCTGGTGGAGTTAAATCACCGTCACTGATATGGGATATGGGGCACAGATGCAAGCTACATGTTCTCCAGGCGTTGAGTTTAATCAGAAGAAGAGATCATATATGCATATTTAGATATCGATGGATACCGTATATTTTTTTACCTTTATGTATACATATATATGTTATACATATATAGATATGGATCCATATATTAAATATCTAGATGATAATGAAGTGCGCAAGCAAAGTACTCCGAATGCCACCGAAGCGCAAAAAGTCACGTCACCTGCGATTTGATCGGGCAGTTGCAGGTCTGTCAGGAAGATCCTTCCATCGGTTTTTCTGCTGTTTTTTTTTCAGGTCGGCTATGATACAAATGACTAAATGTATTCCAACTTGGACATGTTGAGGCCAAAAAATCAATGGAGTGGATACCACTTGCCTTGCAAAGATGTCATGTTGGCAAATGCAACTTTTTAGAGTTGGTCTGGAACACCAACATGAAAATATGAAATTTATAAATCCTGCCGGATGCAGAAAACTACCAGATTTTTTCATCCATTTTGTGCCCAATAGGCAATGTATCTTCCCGTTCAGCTGAGGTGAACGGGAATATCTCCATCTTCAACAGTTGTTGGGAAGCAGCGAGAAGCAGTTGGTTGCAGAACTCCGCCAGGCAGTTTTTAGGGGGTTCGGATCTTTCCTCTTGTGAAGTGGCGAGGGTCAGGCATAGATTTTCCAAGCCCTTGTTGATTTTTTTCACATTTTTTTTCTCAATTTTCAGCAATTTCCCCCAATCCCAGCCACCCTTCCAACGACTTTTTTGTGCAGGTGAAGGACTCCCTAGAGCAGGAGAAGAGATGCTTGGCTTCACACCTTTCACCCGCGCCGTTGGGTGAGTCGAAGCGGTTGGCGCCGTTGGCACCGAGGAAAGGTGAAACACTTGGAGCACGAAAGCCACAAGCGCGAACGAAGCATGGCCCGTGTCGCTGCACGGGCGGGAGGTGGCGAGCTGAGCGTTTTGACAGTGGATGGCAACACCCTGGCCATGCGCGAGGCGCATGAATTGCTTGACTTGGAGACTTGGGACGGTGGGACATGGGATTGGTTGAGCTGCAGTTGCCTTTTTTATGGCCGTTGAGTAGTTGAATCGTTTCATTTAGAACCAACTGCAGCAAGCAAACAGAATCAAACTGCCTATCTAGCAGTTCGGACATTTTTTGGGGGGAAACTCAAAGAGTACTGGTACTTGACATCTCAGTGAGACAATGCAGGTGGAACGGCTCGAAGCAGAACTGGAAGTGTACCAGATGAAGAATTCTTCTCTCATGAAGCAGGCGGGCCACCATCACTCCATCCCACAAGGGTTGGTTGAGTCCAAAGGTGGGGGATTTTTTCTCCTTGTCAGGTGGAAGGCGAAAGTCATCGACTGGACCAGGCAATGCAGAGCCGTGAAAGTCAGAATGCGAAGTATGAAGCTCTTTTGGCCCGCCTGCAGAGTGAGGACTGAATAATTGAATAGACAGTCGAATCTTCTCCGAAAATGCGACTGGGATGCCGTGCAGCAGGCATTTTGGATTTCAGCTCATCCAAAACCTTTCTGTAGGACACCAAGAAACGTTTGGCTGAAGAACAGAAGCAGCAGGACAGTCAACAACGGGAAGAAGATCAATTGCGAGCTGAGATCCGTTACTTGAATTCACTTTCAATGTGCGGTGTCAGTTTTATTTTTGTGATGGGCAGTCTTTTGAAGGTGACCATGACAGACAGACGCGAGGGACGCATTTCTTGGAAAAGTAGCTGCCCAAACTCACGCACTTGTGATTCTTGAGTTGTCCACCCAAAATTTGGTTTCCCTGAGCACACCGACATCGGTGCAAAGGAAAGTGCCATAGGTGCAAAGATTACCAGATAATATATCTAGATACTATAATTGTATACATATATAAATATATATCATATAATACAAATATGACTATATATATACATAATGAATTTCAATATGAACAGAAACAGTGCGGCCAAAAAAAATATCTGCAAACAAATTATATGATGAGGCCCGGTATAGTCTAGTGGCAACTTACGCAACCTTCATGCATCCCGTGACCGACTCCCAGGAGCAACACTGGAGCTGCCTAGATAACTCTGAAATGCAGAAAGGTAAGAATAACATTATGAATATACAAAGAAAAGTACATGGATGTGTATTTGTAAAGTATAGATATATGATGTATGATATATGAATTTATGAGTTAGTATTTTGTGCTACTTGTTGTGTTATTGTACGTTGGCAGGAGGCCCCAAACACAATTTGCACTGCACTTCATCATTTTTCTGCAAGAAGCAAATGTAGCAGCCGTCCAAACAGCCACCAAAAAGTCTTGAAAAGAAACAGGCAGAAACCAGAAAAAAAAGGTACTCAGTGGTGATTTTCATATTTCTATATATTTTCAGCAATCTTTAAAAACAAAAAAGCCCATGCCAATTACATACAACTTGTGTATTTTTTCACCTTGCTGGATGGCACCATTTTCTCACCGAGGACAGTTGCAGGAAGCCCGCAGGATCAGTGCCCGCACAACGGAGCGCACTCTGAAAGAACGACAGAAACGTTTGGAAGAGCTGCGGCAAAAGCAAACGGAAACTTGCCCCGCAAATTCCCCGGGACTCCACGGGTTCACGAAAACTGAACATGAGTGAAAATGAAGAATCAGATGAGGACGTTTTTCAATTCCTGACTCAGACTTGAACCTGGAAAAGGTGTTTGTAATCTGTTTGACGGAGTGCTGAGCTACAATGATACAATGCAATCAAAATTCAGGTGCAACCATTCCTTCTTTCTCTTTCAAAAGCCTACAGGTATACAGCGTAAAGTGTGCTTCTGAATTTTTTCCTGTTGTAGCCACCAACAGTCCGGCTTTTGTATGGCCATGTTTCAACAGCATAGGCATAGGCTGTATACCACACCAAGGAGCATGAAGGCCACCTGATGCAGCTGAAAAGCAGTGTACCACGGGCTCCAAAAGCATCCAGACGCCGAGACAGCAGAGAGGCCAGAGAGGCCAGAGAGGTCGAGGTCACCAAAGTATCCGGAGACATAGATGTAGCTTGACTTGACTGAGGCTCTGACTTTGTGAAGATTTTCGCAAGATTTGTCCTTCAAGGAAAAAAGAGCATGTTTACCTCGAAAAGGGACCCTACCAATGACCTTTTTTGACCAATTGTTCACCTTGGGCTTCCAGGTAGCAGGGCAAAGTCCTGAAGCAGCTGAATTGAATCCTTCAGGTGTTACCCAAGTGGATGTGGATGCAGAGATTCGCCTTGAAGCTGAAAATGGACCTCCAAGTGGAGATGGTTGCCATGACCTGGAGGAGTCGCCTCTTGAGGATGTCAATGCTGATAGCCCTTGAAGGCGCATAGAAGACGGATGTCAAGGAGGTGGGGACCCTCAGGAGATAGTGAGGGACTGAAAGCTGGAGGTTTCTATCAGATGTTTAGGAGTCTACTGTGTTGTCTTTTAATTTCTTAGTTTTTTTGGTGAAGTTTTTCAGTTCCGGTACACTGCTTAGCATCGACATGTCCAAACTTACCTCTTCACAGTTCCATTCTTCAAAGGAATGCGGCCTTTTGACAAATGGATGGAGGACTGCCAGTGTTTTTTGGGCTGATTGGATCCGGTCATGTCATGTCGCGTTTTTCAGCGCATCGAAATCGTTGCCTATAAGAGGTCAATGTTGCAAAAGACTGTGGGCCCCGAAAACCAACATGGAACTTGATAGGATCTCCGAAGAGGAGATGCTTTGTGGAATTTGTTGCAGTCAAGATGGCTTCCACCTTCAACAAAAAGGGTCCAGATTGATTCTGAAGCAAAATTGCTTCAGACATTTCTGCATCCAAGAATGCTCTTCCGCCAGTCATGTTGTTCTAGCCGGTCGTTGATCACATGCTTCTTTGATGAGTCTTCTCGTTTAAAGCTCCATATCGATGTTTTTTCTTACATATATGCCGACGTATGTCGGAGGTGGAGGCTTGTGCTCGTGCAGGCATTCAATCAAGTTGGATGATTTTATCCGCATCACTGAGCAAGCTGTAATATATCAAATATCAATCCGTCTATCTCTCTATCTCTCTATCTCTCTATCTATCTATCTATCTATCTATCCATCCCTCCCTCCCTCNATCGTCTATCTCTCTATCTCTCTATCTCTCTATCTATCTATCTATCTATCTATCCTATCCTCCTCCTCCTCCTCCTCCGTCCATCCATCCATCCTCGTCCGTCCGTCCATCCATCCATCCATCCATCCATCCATCCACCTACCCAGCCATCCAGCCATCCATCCATCCATCCATCCATCCATCCATCCATCCATCCATCCATCCATCCATCCATCCATCCATCCATCCATCCATCCATCCATCGAAAAGGGATCCCTGCGATGTTGTTGTTGTTGTTGTTGTTGTTGTTGTTGTTGTTGTTGTTGTGGTTGTGCTTGTGACAAGGTCCCATACGATGCCCAGCGGTCCGACTGTAGCCAGGAGCCCCACAAAGTTGTGATGGAATAGGCCACACAGGGGGAGAGTAGGTTCAATCATGCTCTGTATTTCGTCAGCCTTTCGTTGTGGAAAAAAAATTGCACTGGGCTTTCTGCCTTCTTTAGGAACGACCACGAAACCTTCGAGCAGCCATGTTGAACCATTACCAACCTCCAAGGCTAAGCGGCGCTGGACCACGACAAGATGTGTGGATGCTTAGGGAGATTTCTGGAAACCGGTAGATTGCCACTGTAAACCTCAAGGGCTGTTGCCACCAGAGATGCGGAGTGCTAAACTCCACAAGGTAGACAACACACACGCACACACAATTCAACTTAAAGGTGCAAGCTGCATTGTCACCTTGACCAAAATTCAGCACCTGGCAAGCAGGGGTAATACGGCCTTCTTTGGGGATCATGAGGGATAAGATCAATGGTTCCCATCACCGCATCACCTCCTGATTCCCATGATAGATGAGTGGCCAAACCTTCACCGAGGCGGCCGTGCTTGGATTGTTGGATTGTTGCCACTGCCCAGCTTCCCCTAGCAAATGTGTGATTTCCAGCTGTGCCATTGTGCCAAAGTGACAATATCAGCGGGCACATAACTTCGAGGACTAAGTGCCGAATGTGTTCACCACAAGCTGTGAGCAGCATGTACAGGTAGCAAACGCAGTGCTCAATTCATGGCATTTGCCCAAAAGAATTGCCCAGGGATTTGCCTGACAGAAGCGACGGAAGACAGCCGTCAGGATGAGTTAGGGTTTCTATCACACACGCACGCACACTGCCATCGCCTCTCAAAACAGATGGTAGCTCGATCACACTCCATGTAGCGGATGCCGCTGCGGGCCGCTGCAGCCATTCCCAGTATTTCTCTCAGAGGGCAAGTGCCAACCTTTCAGGGAAACAAGTTGGACCTGAACCAATTCTTTGTGAGGTTCCTATGGGCTGCACATATAGCAGCAAAGTAGCTGCACCTGATTCAGTTGCGCCTTCGGCTGAGGCGAGAAACTGGCATATTTTTTGTCTAACAACTTTACAAGGTAACTATTTAACTAAGCACATAAAAAACGCGACCTGGCCAGAAGGATGCG